>OZ024859.1:21648468-21705968 GCA_964017155.1 Oasisia sp. SBJ-2009
ATATTTTGGTGGGTTATCTTTATTCTGGTGGGTCAGCTGTATTCTGGTGGGCTGTCTATATTCTGGTGGGTTATATGGATTTTGTTGGGGTGTCTTTTATTTGAAGACATGTCTGTATTCTGCTGAACTGTCGACTGAAATAGATGACTATTTTTTTGACTGGTTACAAATTGTTTGTCCACTCTTTGCACAGCAAACTTTAAAACATTTCTTTTATTGAGTTATCATGTCAACCCTAGATAATATGACCTGCCACAGGTCATTCATTGCTTACTGCAGTTGATGTGACAAGATGGTAGCAACAATAGTGTACGTTGATAAACTATGTCCAGTGTTTTATGCATGTCACATGTGAGAACATTTTCTGTTTATATTTATTGCTATGGACTGAGATCATAAAATTAACAGTTTGATATGTGTTTACGTATTAATTGTTAACAACCCAACATCCATGTAAGCTGATACCTAGGTGAACATAAATTTGATGTGAACAAATAAAACTTGTTTTCCATGCAAATATAATAATAAAATTCAATGTGCTAACTTAATTATTACATTTTAACTTGCAGTCAACTTAAGTTGTATTCCTTATCTATTGATGCTGGTTATCTGCTTTCAGGGATTGTCTCTCACTCCCTCTCTCTCCCTTCCTCTCTTTTGAACTTTTGACATGTGTATAAAATATGTGTGGTGGCTGTTTCATACCATGGATGTGCACGCATCTCACTGTACTTAGAATGCTGTTATAACCATGTAACACCTAATGTACCTATTACATACTATTTATCATCTGTGTGCAATATGCCCCAGCGGTTGAGTAGTGACTGTAGTAATATAGGTTTGTGTGTAAAAGTACAACATTAACGTGTATTGAACCCATAAAAAACGACTATTTCATAAACATGACATCCTGTTGCTATGTTACATTCATTCCCAATGCAGTCTAGATCCCATAAATAAATGCATATCTGAACAGCTAGAAGTGTTCGCGGGTGTAGTGATGTTAGAATTATACACAGGTGAGTTACATATAAAGGTGGAGGGGATTTAAGAATGCATGATCATGGTTTCATTTATATGGATATTTGTTATTTATATGTAACATAGAGTAACTAAGAAATTAGATCAACAGTAACATATTACCATGTAGTTTTATATTTATTCTCTAAACTCCACTGTGAATGTTGATTGCTATTTACACAAATATTTCCATTCCCTTGGAAGAAAGATTGAAATTGAATGGAACATAATTGTCAAAACATTTCATAAATGGTAAGTTAAGTACTTTATAGATACAAAAAAAGATTAATTAATGCATACAACAATGCCACACTGTTATAAAGCCTTAGTAGCACAAAGCAGTGTACATACATACTGAGAAAACGATACATACTAACAGTTTTGAGCATATGCACGGGTTCACTAATTTGTCAGCAGATGGTTTAAGCCAAGTTAATACAATCCATATTCTTAATATGTGCCATCACTGTCACGTTCACAACATCTTTCACCATCTATTTCTGTTCAGGTACATTCTTCAACTCTTTCTCTTCACCAACATTCATTCCCTACCGGTATCTATCTTTCTACCTCATTATCTGGCTCTCTCACTCTTCATCTCTCTCACTCTCTCTCTTCACCCATGTTCACTGTCACTATTCAGACATGTACACTATCCTGTCTTTCTTTCGATCTCTCATTCCCTCTCTGTCTCTGTCTCGCTCTGTGTCTCTCTCTGTCTCTCTCTCTCTTTGTATGTCTCTGTCTGTCTGTCTCTCTCTCTCGCTGTCTCTGTGTGTGTGTCTCTCTCTCTCTCACTCTCATCAGCCACTCTCACCCACTTTACTTTCTTCTGTTGTGGACACCACCTCTCTCTCTGTGTCTCTCTCTATCTCTCTCTGTCTCTCTCCCACCAGCCAATCATGATATGTCGGATTGAAGTCTCCATTTTTCTTATAGCTGCAGTCTGAAACATGAGGTTTCTTCAGCACATGGTCCACCACTGGGATATGGGCTTTACTTACATCCTTGACTTCTTGTAACTACCATACTTTGATATGGCTACTGCAGTCCTCAACATAGTCTACGCTAACCTTTACAAGAGTTGTGATTGTTGTGTAACTTGATAACCTGGCAGAACTCTGATGCTGGCCATATGATGCTGCCAGCGAGAAACATGTTATCTGCCTTCTTCTACAGCCCACATGTAGGTCTTACATCGTACTTGTGTGAGTTGGATATTAATCGCTCTTTGTTTGGCAATCAAGATACACAACATTTACAAAGAAACAATTGATATTCCTGCGTATGTATACAAGTAGTTCATTGCATTTCTAAAATACCACAAAACCAGCTAAACTTATTAAATGGAATCAATGTGTGTGCACACAACATGTAGTGTTTGCATAAGGAACACCAGCAGGGTATGAACCTGCCACACACAACACTGAACCGACATTACCCTAAACTATGCAAGCGAACAACATGATTTAGAGAAACACTTGACAGGGCTTTAGTGTTAAAACAGTATTTTTATGTTTGCACTGTTCTAAGTATTTTTTAATATTGTTTTGAAATAATGGTCAAATAAAAACAAATTCTTCTTCTTTTATAATGAAAATGAAAATATGTAGGTATAAGATATCTTCGATATTTTCGTTATGTGTCATAGTGTTAGTTGTTTTACTGATCAATGCAGGTACTTTGTCACGTGTGTACACATATGAAAGTAAATCAATATTAATTTAACATTAATGAATATCTCATTGAAAAGATTACAACCAAAGGTTATACTAGATAACATATACATGTATAAATAAACGTAACCAAATTTTAACAAGTATCTTAACATTGAATGATCGCAATTATTTAGTCATACATTGAATGTATTATTATTAATATATTATAGTTCGATTAATTTATTTAGTGACGATTAAAGACGTAGTAGTATATGTAAATAGTAACAATTATTGTATCTTAGCTATTTACTATTTACATACGTGAAACAAATTACCTAAAGCTTATCGTGAAGTTGAGATGTTGTGTACGATTAAAACAAAACAAAATGTGTTTTAAAGTTAAACATTAACAGCCTTGAATTAAATTAAATTAATAGTTTTCTTAATACCTTAAAAATAACAGTCAATGTCACACATTTACTGTTTTAAAGAAAAACTTTGAAAAAGAAAAAAAAGAGGGAATGAGGAAGTGGGAGACACTGTGTACATAGCCTGTAGTACAATCTAATGTAACTAGTACGGCCAGAGATACCTCATCGGTTGCTCCTCATAACGTTCCCTGGCACGGTTGGTCACAATCCTTACTCCCTCACAACTGACCGACTTCCGCCGGAAGTGTTCCTATGGGAGGGAAATTACCTGGCCCAAACCCCGATTCGCCAGATCGGTTGTGACCTCCATAGGATGAGCGTCACTGGTAACCCCTTCCGCCACGTGCGGTCGGAACACTCAGTTGCAATGGAGGTAGCCATTTTGTTTGCTTATAAACCCATGTCGAGCCTTAGCTGGTGAAATTGTGGTGTCAACTTGTAAGACACGTAAGCTGATACATCTGACGTTATTTATGTTGCAGCATTAGTTTATAACTTGGCTTATATGGCATACTATATCATATGATACATCAAACATGTTAACATGCATAAATATAATTATTAATGCTGACTTATGCAGATTCATGGTTCTATAGCGGAAGTTGGGCAACAATATGGCGCACACATTGCCGACGTTTTCTCCTTCATAAAATTAAATAAGGCATTATTTTTAAACGCAGATACATAACACAGTAAATCCTACAGTGAATAATATAACTCGCATTGGTTTATGAGTATTCATAATTTAAGATAATAAACCGAGGTGGATTAAAACCTATTAGTTATTTGTTATTTTATATAATTAATAAATAAAATGCTTACGTATGATTTATATCGACGCAACTCAGCAAGTGCATCTATTCATTACATATCAAATATATTCCCAAGTAATGCATTGATTAACGAGAAATGGGTTATCTGCGTAATTATATTCACAGTAGAGTGACGCTAACATTTATGCATCATGATAAAAAAATTAGTCTTAAGTATGCGTGCCGGTTTGACTATGCAAGTTAGCAATATAGAAAGTCGACACTGTACCACATGGCAATATATGTGATGTTCTACCCACAGTTGCATATTGCCGTTCTAAATACAATAACAACATTACACACATAGTCTACCTACCTTAAAGCAATTGTCTGTAGCAGTCGTCGTTCTCTTTTTTTGGCGTCTGGTTGTATATCCCAATGTTTGACGACTCCCAAACTGCAACATGTGCAGCTCATTCGAGAACAACTGTCAAAGCGTCAAATGTGTATCGTTTGCTGAATACCATATAATACGCTGCACCCGACCCAACACGAACCATCCCTAAACACGTCAAAGTTGGTCTTGTACTGAAAACCAGAAGAACTGCATTTCGAATACAACTGCACTTCGACGAATCCATGCTTTCGATCGAACGCTTAAGTCATTTGTTTGTAGCAACTCTCAGGTGCAACGCGACACAGGTTACTAATCATACGTTTTCAATGTGTGCGTTCTTGCGCGGGACCAAGAACATACCATTGTCGGAGGCCGCACGTCAGGCTAAGAATGTCCACGGCAGTGAAGCTTTGCATTGTCTGTGCTAATTGACAATGAAACATGTCAGATATTACCGACGGACAAAACCCGGTTGACTTGCACAAGTAGTTTCATTCTTCTTGTCGAATGTGCAAATACCCATGACCGTACTGAATTGCGGCTTAATTAGAACGATGAGAGGGGTGAAAAGGATTGGTGGAAGAAAATATGGAGGAAGAGGGGTGTAGAGGGAAAGTGATAAGGGAAATAGTAGAGATTAAAGAAAGTGAGGGAGAGGGAGACGGGCAGGGGCAGAGACAGGAGCGGCCAGGCAGGGAGGAAGGGAGAGAGAAAATGTTTAGTATGTTTAAAGGAAGGGATGTAAATTATCAGGGAGGCAGACAAACAACCAACTTGTTCACTCTGACACATTGCGCATGAGAACGATAAGGGATTGCAACGCCACTCATTTATTATTATGCATTTCTTTCATCTATTTGCTAAAATGCAAAAGGAACGGTTTAAATAATAATCACAATGGTATTCTGGTGTGTGTGTGTGTGTGTGTGTGTGTGTGTGTGTGTGTGTGTGTGTGTGTGTGTGTGTGTGTGTGTGTGTGTGTGTGCGTGCGTGCGTGCTAGCGTGTATGCGTGTGTGTGTTGAAACATATCCCTTTCCACCAATACTGTGATGTGTAATTCATAACTGTTGTGGTTGAAAATAAATTTAAATAATAATCACAATGGAATTCTGTGTGTGTGTGTGTGTGTGTGTGTGTGTGTGTGCGTGTGTGTGCGTGTTTGTGTGCGTGCGTGCGTGCCTTCGTGCGTGCGTGCGTGCGTGCGTGTGTGCTAGCGTGTATGAGTGTGTATGTTGAAACATATCCCTTTCCACCAATACTGTGATGTGTAATTCATAACTGTTGTGGTTGAAAATAAAACAATTACATCTTCCCAAGGGACATGCTTCGCAGGAAATGGTTTACAGTGGTGGGAGGTAATGCAAGCTTTATGAAACTGGTCACAGCCTGAGCCATTCTTACTGTTTATCGTGTAGGCCTAGTCGGAAAGATAAACAGGCACTGATGAAGTGCGAGTAGAGATGCTGGCGGGGGCTGAGCGAGTTGGAATATGATCGACAACAAACATTGCTGAACACCTGCAAGAGAGAGGGGAAGTTCACAGAGGAATGCATACTGGGGCTGATAGTCTGAATATAGAAACGAAACGGAGGTGTGCATGGCCCATGAAAAATAGAAGCACTACGTTGCTAAGGCATGTGTTGAAGTTTCTGGAAAGAATCGTGTATGGCAGAATAAGAGCAGTAGTGTAAGGAGAATCGTTGAAGAATAACTGGAGATTAGAAAAGGAAGAGGAACAACGGATGGGATGTTTGCCCTGAGTTAGCTAGTTGAGAAAAAACTGGAAGGACATGAGGATATGGCAATTAGATTAATAGACCTGGAAACGGCCTATGCCACAATCCCAAGAGAAATGACAATGGGAACACTGATGTGGATAGAGGTCCTGGGGGGGGGTCACATTGGTGGAGGGGACACGAAGAGCAGGGAGCTGTGTGGACCGGGAGTGTCAGGAGAGTCCAAAGTAAATGTTGGTCTGACAGAGGGGAGCGCATTGAGCTCATTGTTGTTTATCGCTGTTGTGGAACTGATAAGCAGAAAGATTTGTATAAAAGTCGTACTCCAAAAACTATTGTACGCAGGTGGCCTGGCAGTGGTAGAGGATGGGGAAGCAAATCTCCAATAACAGTTGATTGAGTGGAAAGATATTTTCAGCAGACATGGATTGAGAGTACGCTTGGTTAAGACGGAGGTAATGTGAGTGGGATATAGAAGGAAAGAGCTATAAATAAACCAGGAGCCGTATTCACGTCGCCCGGTTAAGCCTTCCTACCCGGATGTAACGCTATCCGCCGGATAACGGCACGTGATTCTGTATTCTTTTACTATCGGCGATTACGTCATTTACCTCTGGGTAGTTTATCTGCTCGACATGAATGCGGCTCTTGGATGGGAAGTAGCTTAAGCAAAGAGACAATTTTGCCTACCTGGGTGGAGCGATATGTGGGGTTAACAGTTGGCCAATCTCAAAAATGGAAAACCTTTAGGGTGTGGCTTAGACGTTGGTGTGGGTGTTCAGTTAACAAAAGGTAAAGGTAACTTCTTATATAGCGCAGTATCAATTCCTCAGAAAAATGTGTCCACTTATAAAGTATCACCCTGCAATCTGTGCTGTGCGGCTCCATTTGGTACACAGGGAGTCTTACCTCACTACCAAACAATTAACAAAAGGTTGAAAAATTGAAAACAATGGCATATCCATTTCTTTGGAACAGTAAACCCGTGACTTTGAAAAGAGAATCACTATTAAACACATTTGCTGACGGCGGTCTTAACATTGTAGATATTAGAACTAAAATATAATCTCTATCTGTCAAACAAGTTCTGCAATTAATTAAAGAGCATAGAGCCAAGTGGACCTTCTTAGCAGTGTATTGGCTGGGTATACACCTTAAAGAGTATGTAGTTCTGCACCGCCTTTACCCACCTTAAATGTCATGGTGCTGGTTCACGTCCGGGTAATCTAGTCGGAGAGACAAGCCGTCAATCGATGCCTTTTCGAAAACTGTCAATGTTATTAGTAATCTCATTTCTTTCAAATTAAACCATTGCTTAGAACTGTATCAGCTTAGAACATGTTAAATGCGCTTCTTTCGAATTTGACTTGCTCCCCGCAACATAATCGGCACATCCCATGATCGTTCGACAGACAGTCACACGTGCGTGGACAGCCAGTCTCTGCCACGCCTCATGACCGTCGCCCGGTACAACATTACGCAACATGTACTGGAGCGCCAGCGACCGATGTCGCTTCGATCAGCGCAGCAAGTTGTCTCTTGTTTCGGCCGGCCGCATCTATTCACACCACACTCATTCAAAAGGATCGTGTTTACAAACACGCCGAACGCTGATATAACCATGCGTTATATATATATATATATATATATATATATATATATATATATATATATATATATATATATATATATATATATATATATATATATATATATATATATATATATATATATATATAAAATAAATTGTGCACACATGTTATTACAACTGCGCTATTTTACCCAAAATAGCCTTGAAATAGATCAATTACGAAAATGTATGCATGCATGCGTTCAGGTACTCCCAACGAAAATTAAAATTATCAAAGATGAGACGATCGCTCTATTAGATATCATTGAAACTATTTATTGTCGAACAACTTATAAAAATAAACTATACGATACTTTATAAGCTGCTAGATAATAATAATTTTGTTGGCAGTTATCATCATAATCGGGCCAAACAAGCATATGAGACGGTTCACCACCACATGCATGCAATACTGCAAGATGGTCGACAATGTTCCGTGTGGCGATTGAGACACTTCTTTCTTTTTCGGTGCTGGCTAGCTGGCTGGCGACAAGGCCCGTTGACTATTTGCGACGTGTCACAGCGGAATTACTTCACCCCAGCAGAGCATCACATCGGCAGCGCAGTGTAGACACGCGACGACAGGGACAGTGTGCTCCCTCGATCGTCTTATAATTTCCCCTTGCCCATAATAAGTTTATTTAATCACATAATGGAATAAATAAGTAACTGTCACGAAAATATGTTTGGAAATAGCATTGAGCCAAGTGATGCCAGTAGCGAATTGCAGGTGTCGGCCGTCCGACGACCTTACTAGCTATTCTTTGATTTCCTGTCAAGTTTCTCCTAGATGCGAGAAATGTGTCGGGCACCGTGACATGGTTGCACCCCATTGACCGACTACGACGAGGGGTCAGAAGAGATTTAGACTTCCTGGTCTGACTCGTGTGAAAGTGTCAGGCCTACCCAAAAGAATTGTGTTACTTAACATTTTGAATAGCCATTATGAAGTGAAATGAGTACAATAAAGCAGACACATCAGTATATTAATTGCACCGATGTATCTGCAATGTAATGACGCATGTTAGGCAGTCTTTAATTACCATAGCGATTTTTACCGTTTTTTTATATACGACCCTGCGGATGCAGAAATACGTGGTAAATTTGATCAATATTGACGTGCAACGCACACGCTTGCATTTCAAAAGAGCTAGAGGTATGTGATTTTGGCGAAATGCGATGAGCATAACATAACATTTCTCTGGTACAATTTCTTTATAATCGACAAAACGTTAATATGGCCTCCAATGGGAAAAAATCATTAACATATTATATTAACGAATGGCATGCAGACACTCTACTATCTAATCACACTCTGACTCGCAGTTGGGACACACGAAATACGGGAGCCCTGGTGTGCACTCACTGTGAGCCAAATTCTTGCATTCTTGGAATTGAACCCAGACATATCGTGGCCGACTGCAACTGAATGGTTCTCCGCACACCCAAACAAGGCCATTCCTCTTCATCGCTGCTTTCGTCGACTTTCTTTCACTTTTTATTTAAAATATTGTGTATGCTATAAATACATCACAGCTATATTGCGTTTACATACCATATTCGTACTGCATGGCGGGGCAAGACGGCTCCCGGGACCGTTATGCCCCGTTCTAACAGGGCCGTCTTACCCCATACACAACAGTGCTGTCTTTTTCACCTTCACATGTAATATTTTAATATCGCTCCCATTTCGATGAAAGTAATTGAAAACGTGTATAGATGCGAGTGCATTAGTACCAGTCGCTGGCTTATCATCACACGGTGAACATGTTAGCATCGATTTGACCGAAGAGTGATTACTAGATCACTGGGTATGCAAACCTTTACAAAAGGTTTGTGTATTTACTTTTGGTAGCGTTTAGCCTTGAGTAAGAGTATTCGCTAGGTAGCAGTATCATGTTCCACTATTCAACGTTAGTTTGTGTTCACTTGTTTGGCAGATAAGACGGGGGGCTGTATTAACCCCAGGGGCCGTTTTGCCCCAGGTTACCCTACGTAGTAATTGTGCACAAAGATCGTTAATAAACAATTAATTATAGTATTATTGTACCATAAATACTCCATGTTGGATTCAGGGCGCTGCCATCTTGAGACTTATGCGCCAGTGACGCAAACCGCTTACGTCACTGGCGCATGCACGTTCGAACATCTGCACGTCGCGGATTCCTTACGTCACTATCACAAAGCAGATTCCGCCAATCCTTGCCCTTTTTAACAATGCGCCAGTGACGTAAACGATTTGGCTTACGTCACAAGTCTCAATATGGCAGCACCCTGAATCTAAGATAGCATGTTTTTGATGCCATTACACTATAACTAATTATTTATTAACGATCTTTTTGCACAATTATTAGGCACAACTAATATAGTATACATATGTAAGTTAATACTGTGAACCTCTCACTGACTGGAGTATCCCTTTCAAGGTTCACCAATGACGACAAAACAATATTTGTTTACCGATATATTATGCTACCCCTTAGGAAAATCAATACTACTTGTAAGATTTGAGAATATTGTGTATACACTATTTTCATATATAGAGTTATGTAAATTGAAGAAAAAAATTGAAGTAGCAAAATCTATGTCTTTATATACAGGGCTGTATATATATTATAATGATACATATATAAATTATATATTTACATAAATATATATATATATACAGTTAATATATATATATTAACTGTATATGTATATCTCTTTATATAAATAGTTATATATACAGTTAATATATATTGAGTGTATTTCTATGGAATTATTTGCCAATAGGCAATATTAGACTAGACTGCCAAGAAGATAATTTTAATAATCTTTTAGCTATGATCCAGAATACATGTACGTATTGTCTCCGTGGATTATTAAGCTGTGAGATAAATGTTGTAACAATCCTTATATAGCTTTTTATAGCTCTTTTTAAGGACATTGTTGAAACAAAAATGTCACAGTGCAGGACATCACCAGTCATTCCTTTATGTCCGAATGTGTCTGTGTGTGTGTATGTATGTTGTGTGTGTGTGTGTGTGTGTGTGTGTGTGTGTGTGTGTGTGTGTGGGTGGGTGTGTGTATATGTATGTTGTGTGTGTGTGTATGTATGTTGTGTGTGTGTGTGTATGTATGTTATGTGTGTGTATGTGTGTGTGTACAGTGTATATATATTTTGGCACAATCACACATTATGTCAGTTATTTACATAATTTGTCATGAACAGCAAGAATCCTGCTGTATTAACCAGCAAGTGTTAATAAAAAGCGAAGGGATCTGAACTAATGCCTATACAATTCTGACGTTCGTATTTCATAAGCCATTTATTTTTAGAAAACAAAATAATTGTACATGCATGCACATCATCCTGAGTATAAATAAAACAATGCAAATTAATATTACACTTAAAGCCATT
Organism: Oasisia sp. SBJ-2009; assembly: GCA_964017155.1. Taxonomy (NCBI): domain Eukaryota; kingdom Metazoa; phylum Annelida; class Polychaeta; order Sabellida; family Siboglinidae; genus Oasisia; species Oasisia sp. SBJ-2009. The sequence goes on from OZ024859.1 coordinate 21,659,494, forward strand.
AACCTTAATAAAGGTTTCTTGAATAAATACTGAAAACCACTTTTTCTCCATTAACTAAAACGGCATGTAATAATATATGCACACACAACTCATCCTTAATATGGGTTGGTACAAGATATTAAAAATTGCCACATAAACTAATATGTTCATAACCACATTATCTTATAAACGTTTCTTGAGTAAATGACGAAAATAAAACGTCAACTGTACGTGCACACCAGCACATACCAACACATCAGCATGCACACACTACCTATCATGAATATGGGCTGGTATGATGGTTTCCAGAATATACTTGTAAACAAATATTACACTGAAAACCTTCAATATTCCTTGACTTTACATAAGTGAATGAATGCTGATAAATACAATAAATACACACACACACACACACACACACACACACACACACACACACACACACACACACACACACACACACACACACACACACACACACACACACACACACACACACACACCAACAACGGATCAACATCATGACAGAAGACAGCTGTGTGTAATATACTAAAGATGTCCCACATACTTAAACATGAAAGTTTAGACAATCATCAGCTTCCATTGAACAAATTCACTCTCAGCAAGGTTATAAAATGTAGAAGACGGTCATGACGTCACATATGAAACATTCCTGTTTGTCACACAAGCGACGTTGTGACATGATTGTGCCATATACTGTATGTGTGAGGTATAAGTGCTATGCATATGACAGGCACTCAACCCATCATGGGGATGCAATGTTGAAATAACTTGTATCATGTATTGATATGTAAACAAAATATACATCTGAATTTTTTTAATGCTGTACATATTTACTCGAATGTTCATTATGAAAAAATTATTCTCTAATAATAGCTAACTGTGTTACTTTAATTTATTGTACTGGGCATACTTTGGCTAAGGAATATTTTATACTGGATATTTTAATTTTGGTCACATTACAGGTAAATGGTAATCTACATCGTTGTGATGTACAATTCATTGAAGTCTTCGTGTGTTTGTTTAGTGGAAGTATTGTTGTTTCATGAAGGTTCAGATCTTTGTTGATCTTTCAAGATATTAAATAAATATATTACTGTTCCTATAACATAGTATAGGAAATGTGTGCATCACTGTGTATATCTGTTTGTATCATGGATAATCTAATGTTGACGATTCGGGTACTTGTATTATTAGAGGCCCTGTTCACATTACTTCGCCTAAATATTGTGTGCGTGCGTGCGTGCATGCGTGCGTGTGCATAAGGAGGATTTTTCTTCACAAATAGATGAAAACATGTTGGAATTCGTGAGGTACAGGATCACACATTCTGCAGCGTGATATTTCACTCCAAGAGGCCCCAGGATGCTGTTGTATTTCACTCAACCTTTTCCAGGTCCTAGAAAGTGGAGAAATGGAATGTCATTTAAAAATATGGTGCAGTTTTATGGCTAACTTATGTGTTCAATAAGAACATTAGACTACGTAGAAATGTATATTGCCATTTTTCACTCCAAAATGACTAGGCCAAGTAAAATAATGCTAATAGCCAGAGAGTAGGTAAAATGATTCACATAAACACAGTACAGGTGTACAGTATTGTATCGGCTTGTCGCGCAGTTAATACCCAAATTATGCATAGATTTGGAAGACAAAAGTAGCGGAGAAAGTAAAATTATGTAGTGGTACAGTACATGTCGAATTAATATAAGCTTAAAACGAAGCCCTTTAAACACTTGATAAACTGATAGACAACACAAGTGCATAAGTTCTAATACAATAGTGATCACACACTGACTTCAAATATTATTATATTATAGTTGACTTCAACGTTGACTTCAATATGCAGGGGACCAGTAAAAAAACACTACAGTGCATTTATTTTAGTTGCTCTCACATGACACTCACCTGGTCACTTGATTCCTTAGGTGCATGTGGTGTAGAACTTGGAGGTCGTTTCGGAACGGTTCCTTCAATGTTGGCAAAGGCACGAACAGCATTCCAGTCCTGCAAATATCAATGGTAAACTTTTTGTGTTGACCAGAAAGAACCAAAATTATGTTGCTTCAAATCTTTATTTTATTCGAACAAAAAAGGGCTTTTCTGGCCTATCAGTCTAAGAATTAATAATATCTAAGTATTTACAATTATTCTAAACTGCACAGGCAATGCCACAGTGACTGAAAGCACGATGTCTAAAGTTTATTTTTCTTCCAGTTCACCAGTTGCTAGACTGATCAACAGCGAACAATAATTATATACATATTTTGCTTTTGTCTAATCATTTATTAGTATAAATAAAATAATTATTTTTTATATCAGTATAAAGTTGTTTCATCTTTAGTAAACAAAGTTGATTTTAAAAAGTAAATACAACAGTGATGAAAGTTTAGTTGAAATAATTACAAAATCAATTTAAGTAAAAATAGACTATTGCTTGATAAAGCTGGAACTGACTTAAATGAGTTCAGAATTGCAATTTGTGATACTTTTCCGTCTCACTATCTTGTCAGTGTTTTAGCATATCTACATGCAATTTGTGTATTCATGGTTTGATATCATCAGGTATAAATTATTTTGAAATATTTATAATGTCATGTAACTTGTTCAAAGGCGATAACAATATAACATAAGTAAATATATATATATATATAAATATAAGTTAAAAAATAGGTAAAATAAATATGGTAAAATAAGTTAAATAAATGATTTCATTCAATAAAATCAATCTAAGTTAAAAAAAATAGGTAAAATAAATAGGTTAAAATAAGTTAAATAAATAAACTCATTCAATCAATCAGCTAAATACAATACTAAATTGACTTTGTAAAATTAAGGAAAAGATTAGTAAGACGAGCAAACTTTAAAACATTATTAACATAGTTAAAAACGTGTAAATAGTCAACTTCATTTAAAGACATGCTACCGACATGTAACTCACCGTGTGTAGAACTGTCGAGGTGGGCGACAGCTGGACTGCTGTCACAGGTTTCACGTAAGTACCAGTCTCTGGCTTCACGTAGGGTCTCGCAGGCTTGGCGATGACAGTCTCTGATTTGACACGAGTAGGTGTCTCAGATTTGATGTGAGTGGGAGCTACAGATCTGACGTGAGTGACTGTGTCGGTTTTAGCATGAGTCGCTGCCGTAGGTGTCACATAGGTGGGTGTCACGGGTTTGACGCGTGTGGTGGTGTCATATGACACTGTGTTGGGTCTGACGTGAGTGGTGACCGGAGACTGGACATGAGTGGACGTCACAGGAACAGGACTCGTAGCTGGTGACGGTTTGACGTGAATCTGAGTCGGTTCGTTTGGCTTGGTGCGAGTTAGCTCTGTCTTTGTGTTATTTGTCGTTTTCTTATTCGAGGTGTTGAGATTGCTGGTGCTGTCACCTGGTGTCTCACCGAGGTGATGGACTTTGTTGCGTTTCTCGCGACTGAAGCGACTGTAGCACACGAAGACGGCAATGATGGGGGCCACCACCAGGAACGCCACCACACACCCGATTATGATGGCAGTCTTCGAAGACTTGGACGGTGCATCTGTTGAAAACATTGTGTTTGATTTATTTATTTTTTTAATTAGTATATATTTATACTATTTTATTTTTATTTACTACATATTTATACTATTTTTATGCTTATTTATTCATTTTTTAATACAGTGTGTAGTTGTGTGCCAATTTAAGTCGGTATTTTAAAGTATCGTATTTGTTTTATTAGCATATCCACATTTTATCAAAGTAGTATTGTATTAACTTTTTAGTATCATTATTATTTTATATATATTTATTATTATTATGTTATTAGTATGTATTTTTATTATCATTATTTTAGGAATAATCATTGTAAAGCGCCCCAGAACAAGTATTTGGATGGGGCGCTACATAAGAAATAAACTATTATTATTACACGTTTGTCAGATGGTAAACGGTAAAGCACTAAGGACTAGATGCTATACAAGAAATTACATTTACTCTATACATCATAGTCTGATTTGTTGAAATTCAATACAGGTCAATGGTTGATTAACATTATTTGTTCAGATTTAGAATGTTTATTACCAAGCACTTTAAAGCAATTCTTAGGAAAAAATTAAAGGGATTCTTTTGTGTCCCAAATTATAGGGATTCTTTGAAAATATAAAACAATTTGTAATGTACACAATTCTTAATCACTAAAGTATTTCATGTTACCCTATACCTTTATTTGGTTAGAATTATGTTTTATTAATCACTAATGACCCTGATATATATTGAAAATGAGTCCCTTCTGTGTGCCAAATAAGTCCGCGTACTCAGAGTTTCTAGTTTGGGCCCAATCTGCCTACGTTACCTGTATATGGCATGGGTATTAATAAAACATAATTCTAATGAAATACAGACGCAGAATAACATAAAATAATAATATTAACAAAAATATGTATATTAAACAGTTTGAATTTATCAAAGAATCCCTTTTCATTATAATTTGGGACATAATAAAAACATTATATTTTTTGAGAATGTTTAAACTGTAGACTTTCATTAGCAAAAACAGAAGTGAGATGACATAACCACTGCTGGTATACTATAGGTACATTGATGCAGAAAACAACTGGTTGAAGGTAACATAAATTATTAGTTCGCCTCATAAATAATATCACAAACGTTATCTGAGTATTTGAACAGAGTCGAAATAGAAACATGGTTCCTACCTGACACGTCAGTTTCATCTGAAATAAGCAACAACCTTCATTTATTATTTAGGCCTCATAACATCATAATATAAAACATTCATACATTAATTCCATTCATCAAACACCATGTGATTTTAGTATGTATAATATAATTATTATTCATCAAGTTTGATACTTTTGTCATATCAGGTGTGTTGTCTAATTGTAAAAACCAGCAAATGTAGTCAAAAAATTTAATGCACACTTTTCACATGTACATTTATATAAACATCTCAGAACAAGCACATACTGCACTGCAGCTGACATTGAAGTAATATTTAATTTGATAAATAGATATATAAAATTGTCTTAGGGGAAACCTACAAACCATGCAAGTTAATGTGTTGGATCTTGGAGAGTTGGTTGGATTTGGACATCTCAGTAACAACACCAAATGTCAACATTATTTGCCAAATAAAGACTCAAACATGTAGAATTTAAAAAGCAATGTTAAGCTTAACACCAATTGGATCCACTTATTTTATACCAATTTATTGGAATTTTAAGACGGTGTCTGACAAACAGTACTGTCCAATAACCGCATAGTGGTACTGTCTAATAACTGGCATATTGGTACTGTCCAATGACCAGCACATTGGTACTGTCCAATAACTGGCATATTGGTACTGTCCAAAAAACTGTTATATGTTAGTTTTGTCCAATAACCAGCATATTGGCACTCTCCAATAACCAGCATATTGGTATTGTCCATTAACCGGCATATTGGTACTGCCTAATAACCGGCATATTGGTACTCCTCCAATAACTGGTATATTGGTATTGTCCATTAACTGACATACTGGTACTGTCCACTAACTGGCATATTGGTACTTCTCCAATAACCGACATATTGGTACTCCTCCATTAACCAGCATATTGGTACTGTCCAATATTGGTACTCCTCCAATAAATGGCATATTAGTACTGTCCAATAGCCGGCATATTGGTACTCCTCCAATAACCGGCATACTGGTACTCCTCCAATAACCGGCATATTGGTATTGTCCAACACCCGGCATATTGGTACTCCTCCAATAACCGGCATATTGGTATTGTCGAATAACCGGCATATTGGTACTGTCGAATAACCGGCATATTGGCACTGTCCAATAACCGGCATATTGATACTCCTCCAATAACTGGTATATTGGTATTGTCCATTAACTGACATACTGGTACTGTCCACTAACTGGCATATTGGTACTTCTCCAATAACCGACATATTGGTACTCCTCCATTAACCAGCATATTGGTACTGTCCAATATTGGTACTCCTCCAATAAATGGCATATTAGTACTGTCCAATAGCCGGCATATTGGTACTCCTCCAATAACCGGCATATTGGTATTGTCCAACACCCGGCATACTGGTACTCCTCCAATAACCGGCATATTGGTATTGTCCAACACCCGGCATATTGGTACTCCTCCAATAACCGGCATATTGGTATTGTCGAATAACCGGCATATTGGTACTGTCGAATAACCGGCATATTGGCACTGTCCAATAACCGGCATATTGGTACTGTCGAATAACCGGCATATTGGCACTGTCCAATAACCGGCATATTGGTACTGTCCACTAACCGGCATACGTATCCTACATTTTCAATTTGGCCACATCACAAGTACAACACCCACTTGTTGGCGAGGCAATGGTGAAGTTTCCCAGGCTGCCCTCGTTCTCCGCTACGAAGTCGGTCAAAGCTCTCTGCACCTCAGTGTCACTGGACTCTTTGTCCAGGTGGACATCGTAAGTTGACACCACGCTGCCCTTGCTGTGTCAACAAAATAATTTATTAAAGTGTGACATTTTCTGTGTTCAGTATATTTAAAGAGCTCTGTTTCATCAATTTGATTCTGCACTTATCTATGATAATAATAATACAATTCATTTGTATAGCGTCTGAATCAACAGCATTGCTTTCTGGCGCATAAAGCCCGGCGTACACTACACAACAAAAGTTTTTGTTGTGTGTTTGGACAACGAACGACTAATGTTGTTGGACCGCGCATGCTATACAACAAACCTTGTTCATGTGTGCACACTACACAACAAAAGTTGTACATACATATGCGCAACAAATATTGTAGTTACTGCTGCGATCCTAGCATAGTTTACTTAAACTAAATTAATTCACACATGCATGCCTCTGATGGTGAATTGTGAAAACAAAATTAAAATGGCATCACTTTGGAACTACCAGAGGTAAGCGCACTCTAATTACATTGGGTATGTGCTCATTTTACTTCTGCATCAACAACGACGTCAAAATATGTTGAGAAGATCGAGATGCTGCTGAGCTAAGCCACACATTCGCGAGCATGATGGACAAGGGGTATACCAGAACCATTTAGCTGGCTTATGTAGCGAAGAGAGCGATGAATTCGCAAAATTTCTCTGGATAGAACCGGCACATTTCAATTATATTTTGACACAAAAGTCCATCTCGCCTCCAGAAAAATTGGCCATTCTAGACATGATATTATTAAGTATTAATATTTAGTAGTACCATCAAAAAACATCAAAATAACATGGCTGCATGTAATCTAGTCTTTGATACAGGTCAGTGGATGTGACTGGCTTGTTGTTATAACAAAGGTTTCGTTAGGTGCTGATCGGCGTACATTAGCAACAAAAGTCTGGCCAATTCAATTTCCAAATTGGCCAGACTTGTTGCATTGGTCAGGACAACGAAAGACAAAAGTTTCAGCAAGTCTTTAGACCTGAGTGTATTAGAAAAAAATTGTTAAGTTGGCAAATTGCCCGACTTAAAAAAAAAATGCATAGTGTACGCCGGGTTTTACATGCATGTACAAATAAAATGATTTAGAAAAGTGTGTTCTATTGTTTGATAAGTTCTGTATATTTTAAGTGCTCTGTTTCGTCAATTTTATTTTACACTAGTTATCTACAATAATAATAATACAATTTATTTGTATAGCATCCGAATCAGTAGCATTGCTCTTAGGTGATTTACATGCATGTACAAATAATTTTTATTAGTTAAGACTGGATGATATATTTAAAAAAACATCCTAAATATAGGCGTACACAGGCTGTAAATGAAATAGTAAAAATAAAATAAAACATTCATTGCATTATTATACGTGTGTGTAAAGCATGTACACTATAATGCTAAATATTAAACAAACACTAAATAACATAGCGAAATGGCAATACATTCACCTGAACACGATGTTGTTTATTCCTACGAGGCTGCTGCCAAAGCTGTGTCTGTATACTTCCGTCAGCTGCAGAATAAAAAACACAGTGCAACACAATCATTAGACGCTGATTCACACATACTCTACAACAACGTATCAGTTCCATAAACTGTTCCAGGTCTTCATAAAATAATTAAACTGAATTATATAGTCGGAAACATTAGAAGCTCAATGTACTTACTATATAAATTTAAACACGTAACCTTAAATAAGGTAATTGCATGAATGACCAGGTAATCTTACCTGTAAGACTTATGTTGATACGTGAAAAAAACAATGATAATCTCTTCATTTGTGTTTTATATACTCTCGTTTTCTTTATTTCTTCTCAATTTTTATTGTTTAAATTATTATTTTTAATATATTTTTTATACATATTTGTTTTTCTCTTTCCACCAACAATGAACCACAATTGGTCTATGATCAAGATTGATCAGTCAAATTGTACTACACAGGAACAGACATTTCCTATACTTTACTACTTCCAAAATAATGTTGGATCATTCTAAGATTACCTTAATTGTCAGGTGGCTCTATTGCCAATGGGACTGCTGAGTAAAGCTCCATTATGTTATGCCAATGCCCACATCTAAGACAACAGCATTGGTGAGGATCCAGCCAACCTACCACAATGTTGACCTTCTTGGCTAAGACAATAGCATTGTTGAGGATCCTGCCAACCTACCACAATGTTGACCTTCTAGGCTAAGACAACAGCATTGGTGAGGATCCAGCCAACCTACCACAATGTTGACCTTCTTGGCTAAGACAATAGCATTGTTGAGGATCCTGCCAACCTACCACAATGTTGACCTTCTAGGCTAAGACAACAGCATTGGTGAGGATCCAGCCAACCTACCACAATGTTGACCTTCTTGGCTAAGACAATAGCATTGTTGAGGATCCTGCCAACCTACCACAATGTTGACCTTCTAGGCTAAGACAACAGCATTGGTGAGGATCCAGCCAACCTACCACAATGTTGACCTTCTAGGCTAAGACAACAGCATTGGTGAGGATCCAGCCAACCTACCACAATGTTGACCTTCTAGGCTAAGACAACAGCATTGGTGAGGATCCAGCCAACCTACCACAATGTTGACCTTCTAGGCTAAGACAACAGCACCGATGAGGATCTAGCCAACCTACCACAATGTTGACCTCTTAGGCTAAGACAACAGCACCGATGAGGATCCAGCCAACCTACCACAATCTTGACCTCCTTTTACTAAGAAAACAGCACTGGTGAGGATCCAGCCAACTTATCACAATGTTGACCTTCTTGGCTAAGACAATAGCATTGTTGAGGATCCTGCCAACCTACCACAATGTTGACCTCCTTGGCTAAGACAACAGCATTGGTGAGGATCCAGCCAACCTACCACAATGTTGACCTTCTAGGCTAAGACAACAGCATTGGTGAGGATCCAGCCAACCTACCACAATGTTGACCTTCTAGGCTAAGACAACAGCACCGATGAGGATCTAGCCAACCTACCACAATGTTGACCTCTTAGGCTAAGACAACAGCACCGATTAGGATCCAGCCAACCTACCACAATCTTGACCTCCTTTTACTAAGAAAACAGCACTGGTGAGGATCCAGCCAACTTATCACAATGTTGACCTCCTTGGCTAAGACAACAGCACCGATGAGGATCTAGCCAACCTACCACAATGTTGACCTCTTAGGCTAAGACAACAGCACCGGTGAGAATCCAGCCAACCTACCACAATGTTGACCTCCTTGGCTAAGACAACAGCACCGGTGAGAATCCAGCCAACCTACCACAATGTTGACATCTTTGGAGAGATCCTTGTATTCAGGAGTTGTTACATCCTTCAGTGCATCTGTGTATTCTCTGTTCTTGATCTTGAACTGGGCATGGTATATGTTAATGGCAAGTTCTGAAATATGGAATATGCCACAGTGAAACGAAAGTAATTTATTTGTAATTTGAATTTGAGTCTGAGAAAGGCAACATATAAGTCAGATTTCAGCTGTGTCCTGTCAGCAGAAGGGCCCATTGTTCACCTATTATGCTGTTGTTGCTGAGTACAATTTCTCTCTCGCCCGACCATCCACCAAGCCCTCACTCAATCAATGTCTTAGCAATCATGTCACATGACCTGACCCCAGATCCTATTGGCTATTATGTTGGCAACCATTATGAACTGTTGACAATCATAATTACTGGATCATGCACTGGAGTAGGCAGTGTTTAAATCAATACGAAAGAACGAAATGTGTTTCACTTTGCAACTGGTCAACAGTCTCAAGTTCAAGCAAGGCTAGTGAATAGTAATTTAATGATCCACTTACCTTCTGCTTTTAGTGAATCCACGTCAATTTCATACTGTCCAAATGTTCCATTGATTGTATTGTTCCGGATTGTGTCCAGTATTGTTCCAGTCAAGACGTTTGAGTTGACAGCAAGTCGGGATTCATAAATTACACTTCCTGATCTGTATAATAAGTAGCAGCAGCTCAGTAAAAACATAATGGACTTATGTTGTAGAAATAATACAGAGTACAAAATAAAAAGGAAAGCAAAATATGTGTATAAATTAAACAAGTAATTCATGAAGCTGTATAAAAAAAATTTATAACACTCATGCCATTCCATTATTATTCACTGTGTTGAACACAGCACTACTAAACACAAATAACAAGACACATTTAAAATACAATAAATATGTATAATTAATAAATTAAAATAAAATTACAAGAATCAGTAGATTAAAGAAAACTTGTTTTTACATTGAATGAGTTAGAACCATAAATTATAAGCATTTAAATAAAACATTTACATAACTTTTAATTAAATCACAAGTGGAAATTAATTGTGCGAAACTGGATAAAATATAATTGGCTTAACAAGCCATTGTGCTTACTAATGAAAAGTATCAACATCAATCATCAAAGTGAAGTGATCTAAAAAAATTACAACTATAAACATTAAGTAATTAAAGACAAGTGCCAGAGAGGACACATTGAATTAGAACCACAAAGTATATTCATTTAAATAAAAAAGACATAATTGTATTTAAATCACAAGTAGAATTAAATTCTACAAAACTCTACTGTCAAAGACATTAAGCCGTACTTTCTGTTTTAGCAATCTATTGACAGACATATCTGACAAAGCTTCTTTGTGAAATGACAAAACTGTCACAATGAAATTAGATTTATTGCAATTCTGTATAAATGAGGCTGCATCTGAAATTATAAAGACAATTTAGAGAAATATTTGAGTACGTAATGTGTCTGTAACAACAACTCATATACACACTTAGAAGACCAACCTGAATGTGACATCCACAATTTGAAACAGTCCACTGAGTGTCTTTGCCAAAATTACATACAGCTACAATAAAGGAAACATCATCAAAAGGAGGTTTTTCTCAGTTCTAAATGTAACTAAATACACAGGTTTCAGTGTTACATTTGTAAAAAACACAATCTTTTTTATATTTCTGAACAAACTGTTACATTAAGCAGTCTGTTGACTGAAGTACTTTTATTTTGTACTTGAAGTAAAAGTACAATTCAACATCTTAATTTCAACCTTATAGCAAGCACAAAAAAGCAATACATTTTTATTAGAATAACTACATAACAGTCACTACAATAAAATAACTAATTTGTATGCAAACATGATAGGGCGATAAGATCCCCTGGTGACTAAACATGGAAACATTGTAACGAAAATATATTGCGAAGCAAACATGACTAAAGGTGTGAAAGTAAATTTTTTGTTGATAACAAGAGTACCTTGTTACAAGTAAAAGTACTTTATTAAAATTGTACTTCATCAGATGTGGATTACTTGAAAACATTACTTAAATACTGCCGCCCCTGATTAATGATACAGGTGTCTGAAAGGGTAATTTGCAAGAATGTTCCTTAACAGTGGGATGAATAAACTAGGTTTTGTAAATACCGTTGCTTCAACATCAGCTCTTAGGGTCTTGTACTCTGTTGAGGATTTGTCTTTCAGTTCTTCGGTGTAATTTAAACTCGTCAAGCGGATGGACACGCTTAATCTGATCTGTGACTCCAGAGGCATGTCGACTGGGGACACTACAGTAAAACATTGACATGTAAATGTGATTGTCAATTACACTGTCATATTGTCATTAGTAATGCAGCATGGTGTTGACAAATCTAGTGGTCGAACCTAGCAAGTCACATTGCAAAAATGTCAGTTATAGTAACTGTGAATGTAAAATGTTTGTAGTATTAACATAGTAAAAAAGAAATACACCACAATGTCGACATGATTAACAGTCAAATTACTGCAAAAACACACTGTAAACACTGAACGAACAGTGTCTTTTGATTTTCGACTTATACCTGAACGCGAAATTTCATCACTACTGAGCAATATAGTAGAATAGCATAACATTTGCTTTATGTTGCTGTGATAAAACTGGAAAGTATCAATTAAAAATACACATAAATTCAATGAAACGTATTTAAACTTTCATAAAATTAATATTAACTTGGTGAAGCAGGTTATTTTCTTATTATCACTGAGTAATGACAATTTTATGCTAATATATTATATATTGTAATCAGCTGACCTAGCTAATTTGCTACTGTTTTTTTTAAATAATTTATGAGTATTAAATTCCAACATTACTTTGACATACTTAGAAAATGTATTTACTAATATACATTTTCTTACCAGAAATATACTAACAGTCCATGGTACATTAAATTGTATACATTTGGAATTTCAGGGCAGAATACAATACAATACAATACAATACAATACAATACAATACAATACAATACAATACAATACAATACAATACAATACAATACAATACAATACAATACAATACAATACAATACAATACAATACAATACAATACAATACAATACAATAAAACTGTGGCAAATGCCAAGTTAGGTGGCGTTTTATAGATACAAATTCAGAAATGCAACGTGCACAAAACATTTCAGTTACTGCAATTCTTAAGATGTAAAATAGTGTGTATAAGTTTGCATTTACTCTCTGAGAATGATGCACAGCCGTGAGATTTGTAAACGAAAATGCACAAACGCTAGATATGTCGGGTGTGGTTTGCCTCAAAACATCTCGTAAGTTACATACACTAATAGCTCATGATAAATAAAGAAACTATAGAAACATGAACACAGGGTGGAGAGAATGATGAGACTTACACTTCTCACAGAACTTGCCAATGAATCCAGACAGACAGCCACATGTGTAGGTGCTGGCTGCCTCCAAACATACTCCACCATTCTGACACGGTGACGACTTACACAGCAATCCTACAACAACACGGTAGTAATTCTGACATGGAAATGTGTTGGGGACGTGATCAATTAATACAGGGAGATGACAGACATCTTCAGTTCGCAGAGCGCAATGGCTCAGGGGTAGAGCTTCTGACTCTCGACTACGAGAACCCGGGTTCGAATCCTGTGCTGCGGTGTTAAAACCTTGGGCAAGGCACGTTTTTTACTCTACATTGCTCCAGTTCATTCAGCTATATATATATATATATATATATATATATATATATATGAGTACCTGGCTACAGACAGTGGTGGATATGTATACGAGCAGCCTTCGCACATTAATTGTAGCATATGACTGGATGCTTCCCAGAGAAGCTAAGATGGTGTCTGAATGAACAGGTCTGTCAGGGAAGTAAAGTGTAAAGCGCTTTGAACGGTCCTGAGGACTGGATACTGCACCATATTGTCTTTTCGGTTGACATACCTGTGTCACATACAGCACCAGTGTAACCACGTGGACACGTGCAGCGGTACTTGTTGACGAGATCCACACAGATGCCACCGTTTTGACATGGAGAACTGTCACACTCATTCACATCTGACAAACACAGATATGTTAAAATAAAATAAAGCTATCAACAGTTACATCTGATAGGTTTCAGGGCAAACCAAAATATCTTATCCAAATTTATTTATGAATGAGTCAAACTGTAGAATTATATATATATATATATATACATATATATATACACACACACACACACACACACACACACACACACACACACACACACACTAAAAACATCAAACTATCACCATGGTGTAATGTTGCTTCAAAAGCTACTGTTTAATTATATACACTAGTTTTAATTTACACTATTTTTATATATATGTATTCCTGAATCAAAGGTACATGTATAAATTTACACTCTGAGGACTGACAACAGCATCTGATTTCACTGAAAACTATAATTCTAAATATATTAGTTAGTACATGTAATGCAAATATATAAACAGTGATGGTTCTAAGCCACTAATGATTAATGCTGTATAGTATGGGAACGTGTAAAGTGAGATCTGGGAAATAATATTAATAAGTACCTACAGGGCAGGGCAGGGCAGGGCAGGGCAGGGCAGGGGCAGGGCAGGGGCAGGGCAGGGCAGGGCAGGGCAGGGCAGGGCAGGGCAGGGCAGGGCAGGGCAGGGCAGGGCAGGGCAGGGCAGGGCAGGGCAGGACTACAGAAATGTATTTATTTAACCACACTGTGCATCCAACAAGAATATGTCAGTTTATAATGTTATATGTATATACAGCACACAGAGGACATGGGAGACTGGCACTAAGACTTGTTAGTGTGGGAGTCACCCGTAGCAGTACTATAGTTCTGTTTCTGTTGAAAGAAACATACTGTATACTATGTAATGCAAAAATTTTAACACATACTAAGAAAACAAACTGGATTGCTGTTTTATTACAAGATGCACTTTTGAAGTGTGTGGTGAAGTGAATAGAGGAAAAGTGTTTTAGTTTTTACACTCTGCATGCCAAATTGCCAATACCTCCTCAGCCTGCTTCTTTCTGATGTGATGAGAAGAAGTAGACTGAGCTGGTACAGACATGTAGGATGCTTAAGACAGTGCCAGATGAAAGAAGGCAATTGGAAGAAAGGCAAACCCAGCAGAACCTGGAAACACCGTCTTTAATTAAGCGATTAAGATGACAACCCACCGGTCTCACAGTCTCGTCCTGTGTAGCCAGCCACGCAACTGCAGGTGTAGTTGTTGAACTTGTCTTCACAAGCAGCTCCATTCTGACACGGCCCACTCTCACACTCGTCCAACTCTGCAAGCAGACACACCAGTACTTCAACACCACATGGTTGTAAGTTTATAAACTCAAGAAAACTGTCTATGGGTAGTTCCATCAAAATTAATAGTCAACCTCACAGTTATGATTGTCATATGAAGTTTATCAATACAAATAGGTGCAAACTGGAAATATGTTGGATTTTCTCTGCTACCATTGTTTAGGTATGGGTTGGTAACATTCCTAATTCAAAGCCAGGAAATCTAATTATGAATTCACGTCTTTGTATTGCGATGATTGTTTCAACACACGCACGCACGCACGCACGCACGCACGCACGCACGCACGCACGCACGCACGCACACACACACACACTTAGCATACAATGAACATCATAATAATTACTATTTATATTAACTGAATGAAAAGGATTTGCTTCGAACTAACCTCTATGCTTTTAGCCAACCAACATACACATACCCACACACCCCCACACACACACTCCTCCACACACACACAAACCCACAAATGCACACACCTTTAACCATGCCTGGACACAAACAAATTCCCATTTAGACTATACCAATGAATCTAAACTGATGACATACAGCCACTACCTACCGGCACATGCAGTGAGGTTGTGCTGGACGTAGCCGTCCTGACAGTCACAGCGGAAGGTACCAACTATGTTGGTGCAGTTGGCATTGGAACCACACGGGTCAGTGTCGCATTCGTTTATGTCGATGTAGCAGTCGCCTCCCGTGAAGCCTGGTGGACACTCAGCACAGCCACTTGTGGGATCACAGGTTGTCGTGGGACTTGCACAGTTACACAGCCGGGAACATTGGGGACCCCACTTGCCATCAGGGCAACCTAAGGTCAACAGTCACACATACACTGAAACAGTTACACAGGCAGGAACATTGGGGACCCCACTTGCCATCAAGGCAAACTAATACAACACAATCACACCATACAAATATTGAAACATTAGATGACAGTGTTGGTAGTTTAAATGCTGGTGTGGTGACACTCATACAGCCAATATTCACCGATATTCATTCTAATAATCACCCACCATGCTGCACAATTCTGATGTGGACGACAGTACCAGTATTTTGTTCTCCCTCAATACACAATGGCACAGTAGTCAGGGATGACCGTCTGAGAAAAATATGTTACATTCATTCTCATGCTTGCATTATTACTAGCCACCAAGGAAGCACCTTACATGTAAATACAGTCCTATGAAAGGCTGGATAGCCGGTTTCATGCATTTATAGGCATCAGCATTATGCATGGTTCTACATAAAAACGCTATAAAAGCAAAATGTCTTAGCATATTGGAATAATTTTAGCACTATTGAATAGTTTAAATATGTGACTACATTTATTCATTGATATGGACATTTGCCATCCAATTATGTTCTGATAGCTTTGTTAAATTGTTATACACCAGATATATATTTTTCTATTTTTGAAAAAAGTTACGTACTAATATTCCTGAGTACGTAAATTACACTATGTCGTCGTTATCAATGCATTACAGTAAAGTGTTTTTCAGTGATTCATTTTTGATCATTATTAGTAAAGTTACATTAAAACGTTTCCTATTTGCTTGCATAACAGCATTAGGTTTTGGTTTGTCACCATTTTAGCATGTCATTGTTTTGATTTGTCGTCATTTTAGTGTATCGCCATTTTGGTCTGTCGCCATTGTGGTGTGTCGCTGTTTTGGTGTGTCGCCGTTTTGACCTTCTACAAGATACTCACGTTTGCATGTTCTCTGGTCTGCGTTCAAGATGTATCCGTCATGACAACTGCAGTTGTAGCCACCCTCGAGGTTGTGACAATCATGTTCACATGCATTTGTGTCACTGTTGAGACATTCATCCTCATCTGTCAAACATTAGATAGACTCACTTGAACTTTTTAAATCAAACTTAAAAACACATATTTTTAAGGCCGCATTTGTAAACTACTTGTAGGGTATTTTATAATGAATTTATTTTAACTGTAATTATTTTATTATTTATTATTTTTATCTATTTATTGCTGATAAGTTTAGCTTATGAACTAGGATTTATAGAAACTTTATTTAATTATCTATTTATTATAATTTAACATTTCGTCTTTACGTGCAAGTTTAAACTGATTATGAATATTTAAAATATGTGTATGTTACAATGTATTTTATGCGCCTCTGAGCGGAAATTTTTCTGGATATACGGCACTTTACAAATACAAATTATTATTAATGTACAACATTCAGTACACACTGTACTAATATATCCAGCTTCAAGCATCAAGTTCTGGTTTACTTTTTGTCCCTAAAGTAAATACTAACATTGCACTAGCTCAACCAACCCTGTGGAATAAAGCTTCCTCTTAGTGTTAGGTCAGTTAAAAAGCTACTACACAATTATGCTGTCATTTTAAAATGTACCTTTATGACCTTGTCTATCCACCGTAACTCCCTGGCATATCAGTGCAACTGTTGATGACTGGAATATGATTTATTGACCCCAAGACCCTTTTGTTATGCAGTATCATGAGGTTGGTTTCCAAGGATTTAGGTGCAATATACGACATCTTTGCTAGTGAGGTTTAATTCTGTGTTATAATTATTTTGCATAATACACAATATTTACATTGTTTAGTTGTGTATCTGAATTTTTATGAATTATGTGGATTGTGTTATTATGTATATATATGTTTGGCTGAATACAAAGCTCTTCTGCAAAAGCATATATGCTTTGTCACTTACAGCAAATGAGTCACAATTCTTTATAAACAAGGAGCATTGTCACCCATAAAGATTATTATTATGTGCCAGCCAGAGGACCTCTCATCTATATTATACAACCGATCAGTTCTCTGTTTGTTTCTAGATCCACATCTCCATTAGTGTGCATACACCTCACTGAAGTTTAATGTAGCAGACCCAGTGGGGTGGTTCATAGATTTATCGTTTTTCTGAATTTGTCGTCATGGGTACAGGGACCTTGGGGTGCACAATTTAAAAATGGTTTTGGCCAGCATAGTGTTTGTAGTGCCCTCTTTCACATTTGGCACATTCACCACATGAATCTCCATGTTAGTCAGTTTTTCAACCATTGCACAAGAGTTACATGATTTGTTGTTGTATTCAAGTGTTCAGCCAAGGAAACCATAATTTATGATAAATTAGTGTCAAAAGTGATAGTGGTGCCTCGGAACTCCCCCACGCACTTACAAGGTCACCCTTTTGCAATGGCCTTATACGAATGTTGACCTCTTGAGAACAGATCACACAGTGTGACACACAAAGTGGTGACAAGCTAAGAACCGATTGTGGTAGTTGGAATCAGCATGACTGGGGAGGCATTACCTTTAATTTATATTATCATAATGTTCTCTGCTGGGGAGCACTTGTAGGCAACCACGTCATCCCAACAAGTGATTCTAAACGGATAAATAAAATCATGTCAATATAACAGTTGGTGGCAAGGGCACAAGGCAAACACCACCAACCATTCATGTCCCTCATGGGGCCTCCGTAATTGCAGGAACAAGCACCGGAATGGGCAGAAGGAATGCCGGAATGGGTTATAACGGACTTAAAACAAATCTGTGTACTTCAGGTGAAATTTATATTTAATTGAATAGTGTTGTAATGTAACTCCTCTGTTAGTATGTCAACATAAAATGTAGAACGTACATTTCTATATGAGGGTATGTTCAATATGTGGAACGGGCCTAACAAAGCCGCCAACTTAGTGTCATTGAACTTTCGTCGTCATTCTGTTCCATCGTTGTTCTGGCGCTCGTATCGCTTATTCTACATGTTGTCATACTAACATACGAGTTACATTATACCACTATTCAACGATGCATGAATTGTACATTTCACATGAAGCACTTACATACATTTTTAGGTCCACTCTAACCCGTTCCTGCACTATTTCTGCCCATCCCGACTCTCGTTGTGGCAATTACACAGTCTCACCTACCTACACACGTCACATTGTCAGACTTCAGGAGTTTTCCAATAGGGCAGAAACAAACTGTCCCATTGCCTTCAGCTCGGCAGCCAAAACTGCACGTTGTGTTGGCACACTGGTCCCCAACTAAAACAGAACAAATAAATCATTAGCAACATGACAATTATTTCCTTGTGTCTAGATTCTCAGAAACCAAACCATTGGAAGCAGAGCAGTACAAAACAGTTGCTTTGGTAATTTCAAAGTTAATACATCTTTGCAAGCCAGGGGTCGTTGTTGATTGTCTCCGAAAACCTTGGACGTGACCTATAAAATTATTGCAATTGAGTTCGCTACTGTATCAGTGCAAATACCCGCCTCGATTTGAAGATGGACACGTGACTGATGGAAATCCCAATATAATGATCCATTCATGTCCTAGGTATGACATGTAACACGAGCAGCGTCTGGCTGAAATCACCCAAAATTACATCACATGACCGGACATCGACGACACTCCTCATGGGTAATCTCATTGGTTAACCTTATTAATTTCTATCTACTCATATTTTTATCAAATTTACTTCTTAAAGACTATTTATGTGTAGTTATCGAATGTATGGTTTATTTACCTGAAATAAAAAAAACTATTCATAATAAGACAACTACTTATCGTTCATTCTCTCATGCAGGACCAACTCTGTGGAACATGCTACCTGAGGATTTGCGTTCCACAGAGTGCATGAACAAGTTTAAGGCACACCTTAACACTTATTATTTAAAGATTGCTTATAATGTCACTCTTTTAAATTGTAATTATTATAATTACCTCACCTAGCATATCCTTCTAACTATTAATTCATTAATAGTTTACAAGTTCACATATATTTTATTTTTTATTAATTACAATTGACTCAAATACTATAATACTGTAGACATTTATTATTAATTAACTGCTATGTATAATATTCTATATTTATTTATTCTGCAACCATATAGGTATTTTATATACAACTTTATATATAATATATATACATATATGTATACACATGCATAATTATATTGCATATACATGCCTATTTCTCGACTACATTGACATATTATATAAATTACAATAATGCCATCTCTGATTAATTTTAGTTTCTCTGGTTCAGTTATCGTATAACAAATTAATGACTTAGATATACGTATTCATACGTTTTACTAGTACTTTTATTATATTTATTTTTTGTAATGTTTTAATGTTGTCAACACTATCAAACATAGTTTGTACTTTGGATTTTTAGTGTCTTATAAATTAAATGTATTATTATTATCATTACCCTGTGTACAAGTCTTGGAGTCACTGTTGAGTGTGTAGCCAGGGTAGCAGGAGCATGAGAAGTTTCCCACGGTGTTTATACAGGTGTGTTCACAGCCAGATGTTCTCTCATCACATTCATCGACATCTGTTGACACAAACAACGTTAGACAAAGGATCGATCAAATATTCAAATCAAATATTCAGATTTCAACCAAAGAACATGACGGGGCTGAATTGAGTTGTATCAGATAGGAATTAAGCCAAAAAAGAACTAACATTACAGAAATCCAAGTGTAACATTTAAGCACATGTGAGCATAAAGTTTGTGTGATTAAATGTGTGCAGTTTCAGTAGAATCTGCAGGATATAAATAAAGGCTCTCACATGAGGTCCATTAGAAAATGTCTTGCGAAATGTGTTTTTGTCATTCAATAATAAAAAGCACAAATGATTCTTCAGATGTTTGTAGAATGGCATTCTAATGCAGTACACTTGTCTGGTTTGGCAATGTGTCTAGTTTGACCTGGTTTATTGGTATGGCAATGCAGACAAGATACTCTGAATTCTAAATACTTAATTCTGACATATCACGACTGGTGGAGACTGTTATTAGAACTGCATGCCAACATCTTCAGTGCCTAACCGATCACATACATCAGGCATTTGGATATGTCAAAAATAATAATTTTGAGCTAAAAAGAACTATTGTAAAAAACATTAATAGTCATTCTGAAATTTCAAGTACCTATTCTAGAGAAGTCTTCACTATGGACAGATGTGTGTATTTACCAGAACAGTTCCTTCCATTCATGTCGAGCCTGAAGCCCGGGTGGCAGTCACACAGGAAGCGTGGCCCTGGGTTCTTGAAGCCCGGGTCCTTGTTGATACATCTCTGTTGGCAGTCGTGTAGACTTGTGTCGTTGCACTCATTCACGTCTAGTGAACACAACAACACAATTTAAGAGTAAGATTTCAGGGGTGGACCTTCGGACTCATGACTAAGAGAACCCGGTTTTGAATCCCGTGCTGTGGTGTGAAACCCAGGTCAAGTTTTTTCACTCTACATTGCTCCAGTTCACTCAGCTGTATGAGAATCTGGCTCTAGACAGTGGTGGATATGTGTACAAGCAGTCTTCAAGCATTAATTGCAATATGGCTGGTTGCTTCCCAGGGTATTTGAGTTGGTGGTGACCAGGTCTGCCAGGGAAGTAAAGAGTAAATCTCTTTGATCAGTCCTGCAGAATCGATGGTGCACTATACAAGAAGTTACCTTTTTAAATAATCTATTATACTGTATTCAATAAAAATGTGCACTGTTTTAATATTTGCCAATGTAATCAAAATAGCAGAAATATTCTTTGTAACCATGGAAACTGGGGGTCTGACAGAATAAGTTCAAAATATATTTTACTTGTTAAGAATCACCACATATATTAGAAAGAAAAAAATGGACTAACTGCAATAATTAAAAAGTAATCCTCTCTACCAGCATGTGTGGCCTTAAGGGACCATGCTCTTCATGAAATTTCATATTTTAATAAAACACCACATCTTAAAAACTTAATAAATTTACAGTGCTTAAGCCTGTTTTCGCTGAAGTTTGGATGTTAAATAATTACAATTACAGTAACCAGATGATTTCTGCATCACAGTAACCACGGCAACCAGATATTCCCTGGCAATTACGACAGCGGGCTGTTTAGCAAAGTTGCTGACCGATAGCGAGTGGAACAGGTACGTACCGACGCAGACTCCATCATCTTCCTCATAGCCCCCTGGGCAGGCGGAGCAGTTGAATGCCCTGCCTGAGACAGCCTCTTGCTGGGGCGTCAGGTCTGTGCAGTTGGTGCCCGCCGTACACGAGCTGTCTGCACAACCGTCAAAGTCCTCCTCACAAGACTCTCCTACAAACAACACTCACGCTCAGGACACAGTAGAGCGCAGTGGCTCAGGGGTAGACCTCCGGACTCTCGACTAAGAGAACCCAGGTTCGAATCCTGGGCTCTTGTGTTAAAACCTTGGGTAAGTTTTTCACTCTACATTGCTCCAGTTCACTCAGCTGTATAAATGAGTACCTGGCAATATACAGTGGTGGATATGTGTACGCGCAGCCTTTCGCACATTAATTGTAGCATGTGGCTGGATGCTTCCCAGAGAAGTTGAGATGGTATTTGATTAAACAGGTCTGCTGGGGAAGTAATGTGTAAAAGCGCTTTGAGCAGTCCTATGGACTGGATACTGCGCTATATAAAAACTTACCTTTTTTTTACAATGGCAATGATAAAACATGGCTGATCACAACAATGAAGTTTAACTGACATCACCCTTGTAAGTCAGGGGTCACTGCGCTGTGCTACTGTAACCATGGCTGATCATCTGTGAAAAGTTTGGAGTGACCTATGAAATTATAGCAACTGACTTCGCCATTTGCTACTGCGTCAGCCGTGGGTATAGTGCAAACACCCTCCCCAACTTGAAGGTGAATACTCGTGACGTTTTCGGAATCCCAATACAGTGAGCCATTCACATCCTAACCATAGCAGGTGACAGGATCAGTGTGTGGCTGAAATAGCCGATTGATTAGTTCCGTTTTTCCTCCGCAATAAAGAAAATCACAGATCTGTGGAATGGATCGAGGAGGCCATGTGGATGCAAAATTACACCAACCATGAATCAAGGTGAGGGGGAAACCAACTCAAGCGTGAACAACTTTTTTCCTGTGTAATTGCAACAACCACAGAAACTGCGAATGCGCAGCAAAAATGTAAACCGATATTTCACTGAAGAATTTGTTCCGGTTTCTGTTACAACTGCATAAAACATTAGGACGCACAATTTGTTCCCCATCTGTAAAATGTTAACACACTTGTGATGGTTTCTTCCTGGGGTCAAGCGTAGGCCTACTCACCAGCCCATCCGACTTCACAGTCACAGGCGACCAGTCTGAACATCGCTGATGCTTTCTCTCCTTCCCTCACCTCCGTGAATATGCACTCGCCATGACCCGAGCAGTCACACATATTAACAATGACGTCTGCAGATGGCGCCATTGCTCCTTTGTCATCAACTGCGTTGAATCTGACACACAAATGTTTAAATTTAATTTAAGTTAAATATTGTTACCTTAAAATCATATCACAGGCACCTGTATGTAGCAAAAATAAAATAAGTCTACATTAACATTTGTACCAATTAAATGTGCTTTGATGAAACACAAATATTTTAATATAATTATACAATAATTTGTTTGTTGCTCTGTTCCTGTAGTCCTGCATCAAAGGTTCCCAGATTTACCTTTCCTTCTCCATCTGATTTTCCAATCCTCATTTCCCCATTTCTGGCAGTTAGCACATTATGTTATTCAATGATGTTAAAATCATAATTTCTACACAATTACTGGATTGCATCATTCTAACAAGCCAGGGATGATGACTATGACTGTATATTACCCAAAAAGTTCCTACTTTAATATCCACCACTGCCGTTGCTCACCAAATATATCGCCTTGATACTATAT
The DNA here is from genome assembly GCA_964017155.1 of Oasisia sp. SBJ-2009. Classification (NCBI taxonomy): domain Eukaryota; kingdom Metazoa; phylum Annelida; class Polychaeta; order Sabellida; family Siboglinidae; genus Oasisia; species Oasisia sp. SBJ-2009. The sequence goes on from OZ024859.1 coordinate 21,683,303, forward strand.
ACTGCATTACTTTAAAATAGTCACATAATGTCTTGTCATCGTGGTGACAGATGGCGACTATTGCAGACTGCTTATGTTAGCCAATAACAGGGTGAGTGTCCTTACGAGATGTTGACAGCTGTGGTGTCAACGGGTGTCCACGTGAAGACACCCGTGTAGTTATCAAACGTGGCACCAGGTGGCAGGTCAGTCCTCAGTGTCAGTGCGACATTGTCACCATTTGGGTCCGAGGCATTGACGGTCAAGGTACTCGTCTCACGGACCGTCACGTTGAGAGTGGACGGCACACTGATTTGAGGACTGTCATTAACTGTGACAAGAGTATTTTTTTAAGCAATCAAACAACATCATAACAACTATAATACTGGGCTAGCTTTCAAGTGAAAGATGAAAATACTGATCCTTTTTTGGGTAGTTAATTTATTTATGTACTGTATTTATGTATTTATGTACTGGATTGCCTCAATACTATATCTATGTTCTTATTAAATATTTCTTATCATATTGTACGTAAAAACATTTAATTCATTATGTAGAATATTTTCACCATAGGATAACTCAATGTTACTATCCAACTAAAACACTAAGGGAACAATAGAGTGAGAGAGGCTTATGATCGGGAATAAATCAATTTTCTTAATCTGTCTCTACTAATATCTATACACACTGTAACATGACTCACTCATCAGTTCAGAGATTTCTTTATTCTTTGTGTTTGTGTCAAGCCCAGAGGCAGCCGCGGCAGCATTCCCTACAACATTCACACGTCACAATGCAGTGTCGAAAATTAAGGACTGTCCGCTAGTCCGAGACTATCAAATCGTGCCACAGACTAGTAAATATTACAACTCGGTAGTCCGGTGGACTACTGAATTCATCAAAATTTTCAGTGGCACCACCTGGTGTTACAAAAGTTTATCATTGATAATTGAAACACGCCACCATTTCGCACCAAATAGTCCAATTACGCATCATTTATCATAAGAACAGCAACATGTGTACTATTGCCATAGAGTGGGACAATATGATGCCAGTTATGACGAGTACTTGGATGGTGCAGATTGAGATATGTGTATTATCTTTACTGTTATTCATAAATAATTTCTTTTTAATTTTGGTTATCTTGACTCCATGCTGGTGAATGTTATGGGACTAGTAGATTTGGCTGCAAACTAGTGAATTTCACTAGCCACTAGTCCTGACTAGACTGGTGAAAAAAGTTAGTTTCTGCCCCTGCAATGACACTAGGCAGTAAGCTAAGGGTTCATCTCAAAAGTCTGCACTGTGCCAAAAATGCACTCTTGTCTGCCTAACAAACATCTTGGCATGCTTATTTGATTAAAACTGCCACCTTTTATGCACTGTACATATCTAGATTTAAAAACATTAACTGGGAAAAATATATCTTAGAGCATGGACGTTTCACTCGTGCTAACCCGTGCATTGCCATGCAATGACCTGCCAGCCACTGAGTAACATGTGGCTCCCTCTTATGGCTAAGTTTGCACCATCTTCTGAGGATCATAGATTTTGATATCAAAGTGTCAGATCATCAGATTTCTAATGCCTGATTAGGCGAATCGGTTGGAGTCATAATTATTAGTTAACACCCCATTATTGCCGCATTATATGCTGAGTGTAAATAGAGCCACTGCGTGCAGCGTCTCAAATATGAAATGATAAAACTAGTCACAACTGGCTGATTCAAGTTTTTTAATTTGTCACTAATATTTTTTATATGTTTTTACTTTTAACCAATCCCCCACAGTGTACATTTATCTGGCACCATGTTATATATTATTCGGCACAAAAGACTATGCACTTAGCAATAATGGTTAAAACTCACCTATCAATATATAAAATCAAACATTTTCAAAAATAATTTTCATTAACCAGGTAGACGCACTGTGGGAATTTGACAATCACTCCCTTGCTACATAAATCTAAACACGACTTTACAAATTTATGCAACAACCTGTAAGTTACAGGGTGTCAGAACACAGACTTCAACAAACAAATTGATGCCGATTAAAAATCTTCTCTCAGGATTTGTCCGACTCAAATATGTGAGTTTGTCATTATCTTTGAAGAGAAAATCTATGTACAATTATGTATTGTAATCAAAACAGTAAATCAAAGAAAGTTTGAAGAAGTAAATATTATAGATATTATCTAGATTCTAGACACTGAAACATTGCAATTAAGAAAACTCCAGTCCTACCCACCAGTGACAGCAAAGTCAAAGAGACATTCGCGGTTGTCACCACAAGTCTTCTCTGCCTTTGCTCTCATGGCTTCAGTCACACTGCCAAGAACTTCCTCCAGGAACAGTGGAGTGAAGTTTTGGATGTTGTAAGTGTTGTAGTCCGAGCCAGCCGGGTAGTAGAAGAGTGAATCCTGCAAACTGATTCTCCCTGCAGGGTGAAAGCATCAAAGTTTTGTTAAAAATCACGTATATGATATATTTGTCAGGTTTATAATTATTAAATTAAAATATATCCTAACTACATTACTTGATTATTCAACTTTCAGAATATATATGTGGTTCCTATTGATAAAATGCATTATTGCAGCGGAAATCTTAAGTTGAAGTGATGCAGTTGGTTTTCATGTCAAGTCACCAGAATGCAATATTCAGTGATCACAGCATCTGAGGGCTGTAGCACTGAAATAGTTAATTTAATTCATAAAGTTATTATAATTATCCACCATGGAATAAATCAAACTATATTGCCCGAATGTAATTGAATAAGTCAAATCAAATGTTATTTTGCAACAACAACATTACATTCCACATAAGCAAATAAAAAGAAAAGTATTGTTACGTGGTGGTCAATTATGTTAATTGTTGAGTAATTTTCTTCTCAGTCACTGTACTTGTTGTCCAAACGACAGTGTTATTGCTTTTATAAGAATGAAGAAAGTTGTATTGTATTGTATTGTATTGTATTGTATTGTATTGTATTGTATTGTATTGTATTGTATTGTATTGTATTGTATTGTATTGTATTGTATTGTATTGTATTGTATGCTCGTCTTTAGTGCGAGGCTCTAGGAATGTCTTACATGTTTCACCAAACTGGTAAAATATCGTCTTTTCGGTGGCTGTTGACACGTTTAAGGCTGTGCCACTGGCAGGGGTAAGGTCGTCAGAAGGGTCTTTGTTGAACACCCCCAAGAGTCCCATGGTCTGGTTGAGATAGTCGTCTGGGGCTGCCACGGTGATGGACAGTTGGGACTGGTTCAACCCCACTGTTATTGAAAACCCTGAAATGGAACCAGTGAACCAGATTACTGACATGTAATAATGACATCTTCACTGCGATAGGATACAGTAAGTAGCGTGTTACTACAACTGCATCTTTTCTGTGCCATGAATCAGGCAGTTTATTCTATCAGACACGCATTACAAATTTACAATAATAAAGGAATTTATATAGCATGGAAAAACATGGAATTAATTATTTAAAAATATTGAAATATATATCAGTAATAGACAATCCTAAAATTATTTCTAAAAAGCAAATTTGCAAAATACTAGTTAATAACTGCAAGTATAGAATGAATACTAATAGATGATAAAAAGTTAAAGACAAACACTACTATGTCCATATTTCATATTTGTCACATATTTCATTTAGAATAAAAGTACAACTAAAAAGAAATGTTTTCAATCGTTTCTTAACATTATGTATGTATGTATGTATGTATGTATGTATGTATGTATGTATGTATGTATGTATGTATGTATGTATGTATGTATGTATGTATATATATATATTGTGCACTTATATATTGGCAGTCTTATGAACAAAATAATGTGAATGTTAACTGTACATATGTTTAAGAAACTAAACATTACATTATGCCTTTTATGTTATGCAACAGGCAACTACATGTTTTTATGGTCACAAAGAGAAATTACCACATCTATAATGTTGCTTTTCTAAAACTGAAACAGTTGTCTTACCACTCTTGAAAGAAGCACTAACAGAGTTGTCATCGTCTTTGGAAATACTGACTTCTGAAAAGTCCGCCTCATCAGAGTGATTTGCTCTGGTAAACCATGCAGTCTGCTCATCGCCTTCGATAAGGATTACAAACCCTGAAACCATGGTGACAGAGAGGCGATATATTAATAATAATAATGATATGTAGTAATAAAAGTATTCACTTATTTATTTCAGTTCATGATCAGGAATTCTGAAAATGGATACGAGGTGTCCTCTTCTTGCTAGTGATCTGCAAGATATTTGCAAACAAGACCAAAGTTCAGGACTCTAATAGCACTTGTCGCGAATGACGTCATGCGCCATCATGAATATTCATAGATGGTAGTCAGTCGGACAAACAGCATGCCGCTGCAGCCAAAATGGCCTGCAGCTACGCTAATCCATCGGTTATTTTATGTGAAGAAGACGTCCCAGGTGCTAGAAACGGCATGAGGGTCAAACCTTTCATGTGTTCCCGATGGCCATAATGTGAATCTACGGCACACACCGTAGCAACAGTGTTTTGTAGTTACCATCGTATTTCATACGCGATATAACATGAAACACTCGCAGATTTTGTATGTTCGTTCACGTTGTCCGACCGATGTTTGTCCGATTCTAAGATAGCCGCCGCGCAGCCGCACAGTCTATATTTAGACCTACGGCTCAATTGCGACAAGCGCTATTGGGCAGAAGGTGTCCTCCACTAGTGAGTTGGTGAGTCTGTTCCATTTCCCTTCAAGTTATTTAAGACTGCTTCCCCTGGCACAGATAACAAGAAGAAAAGGACTAACAGCTTTTGGTGTTTCTTCTGTAAAAGACAGTCAAAGCAGAGAGTGAACAAAAGCACCCAAGCTTCTAAATGGCTAATCCTAATAACTACATGACATGTGAGATATTCAACCAAACACCAGTGTACTGTAAATTGCTTATAACATAATAAGCATAACCAGTGTTTCACCTGCTATATGATGAGTGAGGTGGGCCACCTCGCTGTTTTTCTAAGCCACCTCACTAAAAATATACCATAATTGCCACCTCATAGCTATTTCTTGCTATATACATGTTTACATGATGCTACCTTGTAGTTATGCATTTGTTTCTTCTCTATTCTATGTCCAAGAAAATATGTTAAAACACCCTTCAGAATGCACCATTGTGAAGATATTAAAAAAAGTAGTTCTAGGTGGCCATGCCTCTGGATCCACATAGTGTGCATCATGCATTTGATGCTCAATTAGCAATCCTACCACCTCGCCCTTCATTTCACCCAGGGGAAACACTGCCATACAGTGATCATTACATAAAACAAAGTCTGCATTGGTAAAACCTGCTGTCATATCTTTGTATCAGAAGTAAGTTTACCATCACGAGCTGCATTCATCGCAATGTAGACTCGATCAGAGTCGAAGTCCTTCGCTGCAAAAGCACTGAACACAGTCGCATTTGTTTCATGACCATGCTCATCGATGGCTTTTGCAGTACGTCCCTGTAACGTGAAGTTCCCGCCGGTTGTTCCAATCAATGTGTATTCTCCAAGGCCATTGAAGGTGTATTCGTAGTTATCGAGGGTGTGAATATGTGGATCTCCAAAGAACCACGCTGAAATTGATAACAGGATATTGTAACATGAAACAATTATTTTTAAATCTAAAATAAATTTGTAAGGTAAAGGTAACTCACAATTATTGACAATAACTTGATTACTGTAAACAAAAATCAAAATATGTGTCTGTCAAAATTATCACAATAGCTAAGCCTAAACACACTAGCAACAAATTATAACAAACTAAAACTGCAGTTACAACCCACCATGGAATCTCATATACAAGTCAATTACAGAGTAACCGCCAATAATTATTATTTATAAGTTTCAATTACACTTGTATTGCCTATGCCATGGCATAGGCATAGCCGGCTATGCGTATGACAATGCCATTTAACTACAAGTCACGTTATAACATTTCAACATAAGTCATAACCCTGGCCCTGCCCCTGGGCTGGGGCCTGGCTGGTTTTCACATTCAGAGTAGATATGATCACACACAGAAACCTACCCATGAAGGGTGGCACGTAGCCCCAGCATGTGTCCAACGGCCGAGCCTCGTAGAAGATGTCACAGTTGTCAGACTTGTCACAACACCAGTCCTTGGGCTTGATGTCAGCGTCTATGTGTCGCCGGCCGTAGCGAGGATGTCGGTAGAAAGTCTGACCTCCACTTCCGTCTCGTCGCCCAATCAGTGTGCCGTACTCGTAGCAGCACAACTACAGTAAAACCCATTAACATGTTAAATTGTATTCTACTTTACATGTCCAGTTGTTCATTTATTGGAACCCAAGATTACAGGATACGGCACTTATGTACGATCTCTCTTGATTTGACTCTGCGTGCCACGTCTTGTCTTGTCGGCGTGCAGTGTCGTCTGCTCGCAAGCATTGACGATAGTAGCGACACGTAGCGAATAAGTGGGAACTAGAAGGTTTTAGCGGTTTCATTTTAGACGACGTTCACAGAACAAAGGCCAAGGCATGTTAATTTTTATAACACGCACATCCATAATTTTCATAATGCGGAAATCAGACAGCCTACACCAGAGTCTGGGCGAGCTATCTTTGTTTCACTTGTATGTAACTATATTACACTGATAAGAGTGGATGCTTGAAAGATCCTGAAAGTGGCTTTTAGTCTTTTAGATGTTTCAAGGGGAAGCATTTGGAGGTTTTGTATCCCCCTCTCTGTGTTCGGCCCTAGGGCCTATGCTATATTTTTATTTGCATTTAGCTCAAACAATAGTAGCTGGGGCCAATTGTGGTGTTTTAGTATAGCTCAGACAGCAACTCGATCGTTAATCACAGGCCTCTATTGACCTACATGTGTGTACGTGTGCGTAAACTGTAAACCTAGTGCGCTATACTTTTATTCTGTACTACTTGAGAAAGAAACTAGTAATAGACCTCAAAACTACATAAAAGTACATTTAAAAATAACAAATTGAACAAAAAGTAAAGGTAACTTTCTAAAGTACTTGGCGTAAGAGCAAAAGTACAATTCAACGGAATAAGTACTTTATTAAAATTGCACTTCGTTAAATGGCGACTGTTTGTAACGAAGTAGTTTTCTACTCTGTCACATGCCACCGCTGTTCTAAGCCCGGCACAACGGTCACAAACGCAGCCACGTACCTGTGTAGAGAACCACCACGGCCGTCGCTCATAGTAACACACGCGCTCCCCGTGGCTGCTCCAGAACTCGGCGAAGTCAAATTTCCAGCGTCGGTCCCTCAGAACTCGGCGCTGATCGCACGGACACACCCTCGTATACATCCAACCCCACACCACCATCCACCAGTAGTTGCGCTGTTCCCAGAACCACCGACGACACATCAGGTCGTAGTTGGGGCTGGCGTCTCCCGCCGACACGCGAAAGAAGTACTTGCCCACCTCACCTGCGGACGATAAATTCGCAACGCTGTATTAACCCAAAACATTCCCACAAGCCAGGGATGATGACCACGACTGTACTTTATCCAAACTATTCATACTTAAATACCTTCCACTGCTTATAGCCAGGTATTCTTTCATACAGCTAATTCTACCGGAACGATGTAGAGTAAAGAAACTTGCCCAAAGTTTGACACGGCAACATAGGATTCAAACCCCTCCTCTCCGATTTGGATTGCCCGACAAGGGGTGTTTTTTTCAGTTTCAATGGGTGCAATTGGAGGTGTTTAGACCCCGCTAGATCCGCCTATGATATGGAAAGACGAGAAGGGATGTCATAGCCTCGGTTACCCACACTCCGTGAGGTGGCAGCACTTTTCAGCCCCTCAACTCCGCCTGGGATATTAATGGGCTGTCAATGTAACCGTCAGGGCGGCCTCAACCCAGATTAGTGTAGAGACGCTGATTGGTTCTCAGGCCGAATTTGAAATAACAAATTAAATAACGATACTTTTTTTATCAGATAATGCTGTATTATAAAAAAAAAACGATTCAAAATTAAACTTATACTAACACAAAAGTAAATAGAAATAGAAATTTGCAGTTGTTTATCTAGTCCCCTTTCTCCAATCAATGCATTTGACATTGCCCAGTAAATGTCCACTCCGTCTCTGTAAATACAATGACGATGGTGAAATGGCGTCTTCACTCACCCGTGTTGCCGACAGTTTCTGCCATTTCGAAGGCGCTGGACTTTCCCGACTGAGCCAAGGCCCGCGAGTCCTCCCTACCTCGCTCCGTCACGTAGAAGCCTATCTGACTGTCACGTACGACCCAGTAGCGGTTCCAACCTGTCGTCTCGTATAGGTACATGACGGACATGATCCATCGAGCCGGATCGTAGATCAACACCAGCTGGAACGTGTTCGGCTAAAAAGACAAGGCGACCTTTGACCTCGGTTACCATCAACAAGCCATTGTAGACATCAATGAGTATAGCATGAACTAATTATACTGTTAATATTTGTTTTATAAAGCGTAATTTCCAATAAAGTGCTAAAGGTATGCGCACAATAGAAATAAATTAATATGAATTCGATATAGGGGCCTAATAATTGTAGAAACAAAAACAAAACAAAATGATTTAATTAATTAAAAATAGAAAAGAAATCACAAATAAAAATATTGTAACTAAAATATCAGCAAATATCAGTTGAATTTCGCTATAAACATGAGTCTTCAGTCTTTTAAACAATGATAGGTTTCCGCTACATATTCTGTGAAACGGAAGTGGCAAGAGACACGACATAGGGGTGGCGTGGTACCACGTGGCCTGTGGCTCACTCGTAACCCGTACTAAACGTCGAAGTAGTAAACTCGTTAACGATGACACGAAACAGACACCGAAAATTACGGTCTACGTCGATCGATACGTGTCGATTCTAACTTCGTTTTACGGTCACTTTGATAATACAGCCACCTCGCAATTGGGATTATTCAAGGACAGTCCCAACACATTTCCGTAATAGTAGAGCATATAAAATTAATCCTGTTAATGCGGTCACCTCGCTATTCCGGTCACGCTACCCCATTCCTTAATAGCGAGGTACTACTGTATACAACTGAATCTATTCACGTGATACTTCACTAATTAAATGATGTCTATTTGACGCGGCGTATTTATTTCCAGTGACGAATAGTAAAACCTGGTTAAACTCAGACTCACTATCGGCGTTACGCACCACGTGACAATACCGACCTGGTCGAAGTAGGGCTCGTAGTACATTCGCGGCATGCTCCCTTGCCACGTGACCACCATCACCCAGGACGGATCGATGGCGGCGGACCCGCCGTAGTTGACGGCGTCCTCCCTGGCGAGCAGGAGAGCGTGGTTCGTTCGGTGTTTCTCCGCCTCGCTCAGCCCGGTGGCCGTGCGGTCGTAGACGTGGTAACTGACGCGTGTGCGTGTGCGTGTGCGTGTGCGTGCATGTCCAAGAGTACGGTTGCTTCCATACATATTAGTTCGTACATGTTTTGTATGATGACGGCATATTGCGCCTGCATTAACCATATTATTGCCAGGTTTACCATGTAATACAGCCCTACGTATCATAAGTATATGTTATTGTTTTTAGTTTACCCCACGAACTCTGACATACACGGTGTGAACGTCACGATATTATATATTATATATGGTCTATAATGGGGTATGAAATTGAACTATATGCTGTTACACTGACAGATTGAATAATTAGATATGACCTTGATGTTTTTGAATGTGGATGAGAAGATCTTCATCCTAGGCGTCTTGATGAACCCGGTGTGGCAAAACTTCCGTCGCCAGTCACACCCTAGTCCAGACCACCCCCATCCCATTTGAATGTCGTCCTGCTCGTAACCATGTGGATATAATCGCCTCCTCAAAACTGCCAACACACAGAACATGGGATCCACTAGTCTTGTGTGTCATCGTTGCCATGTTCCGAAGGTTCTTGGTTGCTTGCTGTAGAACATGTCTTTAAAGTTGCATTCTGACATAATTTCCCCTTTTTAACGCATTTTAGAAAAGTCAATGTACACCATGACCGATATTTGCTTATTAGTATACTTCCTACTCCATGTCTCACTTTGTGGATTGATACGTTATTTGATCATATATAAGTTTGCAACAAACAACGGCTCTGGAGTTTCCCAAAAGTCGATCTATTTTTACCATCGGAACTCTCCGGTCAACGTAAGTAAACGATGGGGCAAACTAAAAGGCGGTTCCACATATCCACGTTAGTCGCTAGAGGCGCCACTAGGCAACAATACCCTAGTTATTTAAATCATGCTCAATTAGCCATTGACCGTACAGGCGCGTAGCCAGCGATAGTTTGTATGTGGGCAACTGGGCATGCCATAAATATGGAGCGTATCGAGCGGTGGCATCTTAGTGAATAAGGTATGCCGTTTCCGTGCAGTCTGCCAATTGTGATCCGCCTTTTAGTGTGGCCCCCTCCTGACAACGCTTTTCACCGGAATTCCCTTCATCGAGGTCTAAACCAATCAGAGAATTCTAACTGGTGAGGCTCACCAGAATTTTTTTTCGTCTTTTGCTGCTTTTTATTTTAAAATGGCATATTATGTGAAAATAAGTTGATAGGTAGTTGAGGAAAACAATATATAGTGTATGGGGAATGCTGGTTTACTGGAACATTTTATTTTAAACATGGCGGAAGTCAGAATGCAACTTTAAGTTTAATGTTTTATTTTTCAGTAACACAAGTAGTAAACTGTGTATGCCTGGTACGTGCGCGTGCCATTGAACATAATAGAACGTAGGTAAATTAAAAGTGATATTGATGTAAATCATAGTGTGCATCAATGTAGTAAAAATGTTGTATATGTATATAATCTATACATATATTTAAACTTGTACTTATTTTTTGTTGCAGATTAGAAATATTATTATTATAATTATTATTGTGTGTGTGTGTATGCGCGCGCGTGTTCACGTGTGTTTATACGTTAGAGAAAGTATATACATATATATATATATATATATATATATATATATATATATATATATATATATATATATATATATATATATATATATATATATACAACTTTAATTAATAAATAGTATATAAGTTATAACTACAATACTATATTATTACAATTTTCAAGTACTAAATACATATAATTTTAATTAATAAATGGTATATAAGTTATAACTACAATAATACATTATTACAATTTTCACGTAATAAATACATATACAAATATAAAATTACGACGACTAAACATTAAAAGCGACTTCAAAATTCAAAATAATATGTTGGGATTTAAATTTGTTCATGCACTATCAGGAGCAAAATACCTACCGGACTCGCAGTGAACACCGGTGTAGAGACTCGATAGACAGGTGCAGAGGAAGCCATGTTGTTTGTCGGTACACGTGCCGCCGTTTTGGCAAGGTGAGCTGACACATGTGCTTATCTCTGCAAGAACAAAAGTTCATGTCTTAACATCAACATCAAGTTATAGACAGCAAACGTCCCGTTAGAAACTACTGCAGTGCCATTTCTAGACATAGGTTCCTTCCCTTTAAACGGAGTGTGTTTCACAGTGTATCCAAGCATGGCTACTCCATCTTTTTGCAGCATTAATGTCGTTAGTTGACTCTGAAAAGGCATCTTAATCCCAGCACGGCCGTATTATGTTTCACAAGCAACGTACATGTCTTAATGTCAACATTACATTGACATATCTAATCAGTAAAATATCTCATTAGGCCTACAAAGCATTGAAACTGTTTCATTAATGTTCCCCAAACAAAGGATTTATATTTTATTTACAGTATCACCTGGAAAGAAAGAAATGTCCACTGTTACCTGGAATCGACTCCGAAGTAGTCAGAGGAAGTGGCTCAGCTGTTGTTTGCAATGCACTCGCGCCTGTGGTCTTGTCAGTCGCTGTGGTCTGCACTTCATTCTCGACTGTTGTCTCGTCAGCTGCTGTTGTCTGCATTGCATTCTCGCCTGTTGTCTCATCAGTTGCTGTTGTCTGCATTGCATTCTCGTCTGTTGTCTCGTCAGCTGCTGTTGTCTGCACTTCATTCTCGTCTGTTGTTTCGTCAGCTGCTGTTGTCTGCATTGCATTCTCGTCTGTTGTCTCGTCAGCTGCTGTTGTCTGCATTTCATTCTCGTCTGTTGTCTCGTCAGCTGCTGTTGTCTGCACTTCATTCTCGACTGCTGTCTCGTCAGCTGCTGTTGTCTGCATTGCATTCTCGTCTGTTGTCTCGTCAGCTGCTGTTGTCTGCATTTCATTCTCGTCTGTTGTCTCATCAGCTGCTGTTGTCTGCATTGCATTCTCGTCTGTTGTCTCGTCAGCTGCTGTTGTCTGCACTTCATTCTCATCTGTTGTTTCGTCAGCTGCTGTTGTCTGCATTGCATTCTCGTCTGTTGTCTCGTCAACTGCAGTTGTCTGCACTTCATTCTCGTCTGTTGTCTCGTCAGCTGCTGTTGTCTGCATTGCATTCTCGTCTGCTGTCTCGTCAGCTGCTGTTGTCTGCACTTCATTCTCGTCTGTTGTCTCGTCAGCTGCTGTTGTCTGCATTGCATTCTCGTCTGTTGTCTCATCAGCTGCTGTTGTCTGCATTGCATTGTCGTCTGTTGTCTCATCAGCTGCTGTTGTCTGCATTGCATTCTCGTCTGTTGTCTCGTCAGCTGCTGTTGTCTGCATTTCATTCTCGTCTGTTGTCTCATCAGCTGCTGTTGTCTGCATTGCATTCTCGTCTGTTGTCTCGTCAGCTGCTGTTGTCTGCATTTCATTCTCGTCTGTTGTCTCATCAGCTGCTGTTGTCTGCATTGCATTCTCGTCTGTTGTCTCGTCAGCTGCTGTTGTCTGCACTTCATTCTCGTCTGTTGTTTCGTCAGCTGCTGTTGTCTGCATTGCATTCTCGTCTGTTGTCTCGTCAGCTGCTGTTGTCTGCATTTCATTCTCGTCTGTTGTCTCATCAGCTGCTGTTGTCTGCATTGCATGCTCGTCTGTTGTCTCGTCAGCTGCTGTTGTCTGCATTGCATTCTCGTCTGTTGTTTCGTCAGCTGCTGTTGTCTGCATTGCATTCTCGTCTGTTGTCTCGTCAACTGCAGTTGTCTGCACTTCATTCTCGTCTGTTGTCTCGTCAGCTGCTGTTGTCTGCATTGCATTCTCGTCTGCTGTCTCTTCAGCTGCTGTTGTCTGCATTGCATCCTCGTCTGTTGTCTCATCAGCTGCTGTTGTCTGCATTGCATTCTCGACTGTTGTCTCGACAGCTGCTGTTGTCTGCACTTCATTCTCGTCTGTTGTCTCGTCAGCTGCTGTTGTCTGCACTTCATTCTCGACTGTTGTCTCATCAGCTGCTGTTGTCTGCATTGCATTCTCGTCTGTTGTCTCGTCAGCTGCTGTTGTCTGCACTTCATTTTCGTCTGTTGTTTCGTCAGCTGCTGTTGTCTGCATTGCATTCTCGTCTGTTGTCTCGTCAACTGCAGTTGTCTGCACTTCATTCTCGTCTGTTGTTTCGTCAGCTGCTGTTGTCTGCATTGCATTCTCGTCTGCTGTCTCGTCAGCTGCTGTTGTCTGCATTGCATTCTCGTCTGTTGTCTCATCAGCTGCTGTTGTCTGCATTTCATTCTCATCTGTTGTTTCGTCAGCTGCTGTTGTCTGCATTGCATTCTCGTCTGTTATCTCGTCAACTGCAGTTGTCTGCACTTCATTCTCGTCTGTTGTCTCGTCAGCTGCTGTTGTCTGCATTGCATTCTGGTCTGTTGTCTCGTCAGCTGCTGTTGTCTGCCTTGCATTCTGGTATGTTGTCTCTTCAGCTGCTGTTGTCTGCATTACATTCTCGTCTGTTGTCTCGTCAGCTAATGTTGTCTGCATTGCACTATCGTCTGTTGTCTCGTCAAGTGCTGTTGTCTGCACTTCATTCTCGTCTGTTGTCTCGTCAGCTGCTGTTGTCTGCACTTCATTCTCGACTGTTGTCTCGTCAGCTGCTGTTGTCTGCACTTCATTCTGGACTGTTGTCTCGTCAGCTGCTGTTGTCTGCATTGCATTCTCGTCTGTTGTCCCGTCACCTGCTGTTGTCTGCATTGCATTCTGGTCTGTTGTCTCGTCAGCTGCTGTTGTCTGAATTGCATTCTGGTCTGTTGTCTCTTCAGCTGCTGTTGTCTGCATTGCATTCTCGTCTGTTGTCTCGTCAGCTAATGTTGTCTGCATTGCACTATCGTCTGTAGTCTCGTCAACTGCTGTTGTCTGCACTTCATTCTCGTATGTTGTCTCGTCAGCTGCTGTTGTCTGCACTTCATTCTCGACTGTTGTCTCGTCAGCTGCTGTTGTCTGCACTTCATTCTCGACTGTTGTCTCGTCAGCTGCTGTTGTCTGCATTGCATTCTCGTCTGCTGTCTCGTCGACTGCTGTTGTCTGCACTTCATTTTCGTCTGTTGTTTCGTCAGCTGCTGTTGTCTGCATTGCATTCTCGTCTGTTGTCTCGTCAACTGCTGTTGTCTGCACTTCATTCTCGTCGGTTGTGTCGTCAGCTGCTGTTGTCTGCATTGCATTCTCGTCTGTTGTCTCGTCAACTGCTGTTGTCTGCACTTCATTCTCGTCTGTTGTCTCGTCAGCTGCTGTTGTCTGCACTTCATTCTCGACTGTTGCCTCGTCAGCTGCTGTTGTCTGCACTTTATTCTCGACTGTTGTCTCGTCAGCTGCTGTTCTCTGCATTGCATTCTCGTCTGATGTCCCGTCACCTGCTGTTGTCTGCATTGCATTCTCGTCTGCTGTCTCGTCGACTGCTGTTGTCTGCACTTCATTCTCGTCTGTTGTCTCGTCAGCTGCTGTTGTCTGCATTGCATTCTCGTCTGTTGTCTCGACAGCTGCTGTTGTCTGCATTGCATTTTCGTCTGTTGTCTCGTCAGCTGCTGTTGTCTGCATTATATTCTCGTCTGTTATCTCGTCAGCTGCTGTTGTCTGTACGTCATTCTCGTCTGTTGTCTCGTCAGCTGTTGTTGTCTGCACTTCATTCTCGACTGTTGTCTCGTTAGCTGCTGTTGTCTGCACTTCATTCTCGACTGTTGTCTCGTCAGCTGCTGTTGTCTGCATTGCATTCTCCTGTGTTGTCACGTCAGCTGCCGTTGTCTGCATTGCATTCTCCTGTGTTGTCACATCAGCTGCTGTGGTCTGCATTGAATTCTCGTCTGTTGTCTCGTCAGCTGCTGTTGTCTGCACTTCATTCTCGTCTGTTGTCTCGTCAGCTGCTGTTGTCTGCACTTCATTCTCGTCTGTTGTCTCGTCAGCTGCTGTTGTCTGCATTTCATTCTCGTCTGTTGTCTCATCAGCTGCTGTTGTCTGCATTGCATTCTCGTCTGTTGTCTCGTCAGCTGCTGTTGTCTGCACTTCATTCTCGTCTGTTGTTTCGTCAGCTGCTGTTGTCTGCATAGCATTCTCGTCTGTTGTCTCGTCAACTGCAGTTGTCTTCACTTCATTTTCGTCTGTTGTCTCGTCAGCTGCTGTTATCTGCATTGCATTCTCGTCTGTTGTCTCGTCAGCTGCTGTTGTCTGCATTGTATTCTCGTCTGTTGTCTCATCAGCTGCTGTTGTCTGCATTGCATTCTCGTCTGTTGTCTCGTCAGCTGCTGTTGTCTGCATTGCATTCTCGTCTGTTGTCTCGTCAGCTGCTGTTGTCTGCATTGCATTCTCGACTGTTGTCTCGTCAGCTGCTGTTGTCTGCATTGCGTTCTGGTCTGTTGTCTCTTCAGCTGCTGTTGTCTGCATTGCATTCTCGTCTGTTGTCTCGTCAGCTAATGTTGTCTGCATTGCACTATCGTCTGTTGTCTCGTGAACTGCTGTTGTCTGCACTTCATTCTCGTATGTTGTCTCGTCAGCTGCTGTTGTCTGCACTTCATTCTCGACTGTTGTCTCGTCAGCTGCTGTTGTCTGCACTTCATTGTCGACTGTTGTCTCGTCAGCTGCTGTTGTCTGCATTGCATTCTCGTCTATTGTCCCGTCACCTGCTGTTGTCTGCATTGCATTCTCTTCTGCTGTCTCGTCGACTGCTGTTGTCTGCACTTCATTCTCGTCTGTTGTTTCGTCAGCTGCTGTTGTCTGCATTGCATTCTCGTCTGTTATCTCGTCAACTGCTGTTGTCTGCATTTCATTCTCGTCTGTTGTCTCGTCAGCTGCTGTTGTCTGCATTGCATTCTCGTCTGTTGTCTCGTCAGCTGCTGTTGTCTGCATTGCATTCTGGTCTGTTGTCTCTTCAGCTAATGTTGTCTGCATTGCACTATCGTCTGTTGTCTCGTCAACTGCTGTTGTCTGCACTTCATTCTCGTCTGTTGTCTCGTCAGCTGCTGTTGTCTGCACTTCATTCTCGACTGTTGTCTCGTCAGCTGCTGTTGTCTGCACTTCATTCTCGTCTGTTGTTTCGTCAGATGCTGTTGTCTGCATTGCATTCTCGTCTGTTGTCTCGTCAGCTGCTGTTGTCTGCATTGCATTCTGGTCTGTTGTCTCTTCAGCTGCTGTTGTCTGCATTGCATTCTCGTCTGTTGTCATATCAACTAATGTTGTCTGCACTTCATTCTCGGCTGTTGTCTCGTCAGCTGCTGTTGTCTGCACTTCATTCTCGGCTGTTGTCTCGTCAACTGCTGTTGTCTGCACTTCATTCTCGTCTGTTGTCTCGTCAACTGCTGTTGTCTGCATTGCATTCTCGTCTGTTGTCTCATCAAGTGACATTGTTGTCTGCATTGCATTCTCGTCTGTTGTCCCGTCAGCTGCTGTTGTTTGCACTTCATTCTCGGCTGTTGTCTCGTCAGCTGATGTTGCCTGCATAGCATTCTCATCTGTTGTCACGTCAGCTGCTGTTGTCTGCATTGCATTGTCGTCTGTTGTCTCGTCAGCTGCTGTTGTCTGCATTGCATTTTCGTCTGTTGTTTCGTTAGCTGCTGATGTCTGCACTTCGTTCTCGTCTGTTATCTCGTCAGCTGCTGTTGTCTGCATTGCATTCTCGTCTGCTGTCTCGTCAACTGCAGTTGTCTGCACTTCATTCTCGTCTATTGTTTCGTCAGCTGCTGTTGTCTGCATTGCATTCTCGTCTGTTTTCTCTTCAGCTGCTGTTGTCTGCATTGCATTCTGGTCTGTTATCTCTTCAGCTGCTGTTGTCTGCATTGCATTCTCGTCTGTTGTCTCGTCAACTAATGTTGTCTGCATTGCACTATCGTCTGTTATTTCGTCAACTGCTGTTGTCTGCACTTCATTCTCGTCTGTTGTCTCGTCAGCTGCTGTTGTCTGCATTGCATTCTCTCCTGTTGTCTCTTCAGCTGCTGTTGTCTGCATTGCATTCTCGTCTGTTGTCTCGTCAGCTGATGTAGTCTGCATTGGATTATCGTCTGCTGTTTCGCCAGCTGCTGTTGTCTGCATTGCATTCTCGTCTACTGTCTCGTCAGCTGCTGTTGTCTGCACTTCAATCTCGTCTGTTGTCTCGTCAACTGCTGTTGTCTGCATTGCAGTCTCGTCTGTTGTTTCGTCAGCTGCTGTTGTTTGCACTTCATTCTCGGCTGTTGTCTCGTCAGCTGCTATTGTCTGCATTGCATTCTCGTCTGTTGTCTTATCAAGTGACATTGTTGTCTGCATTGCATTCTCGTCTGTTGTCTCGTCAACTAATGTTGTCTGCATTGCACTATCGTCTGTTGTCTCGTCAACTGCTGTTGTCTTCACTTCATTCTCGTCTGTTGTCTCGTCAGATGCTGTTGTCTGCATTGCATTCTCGTCTGTTGTCTCGTCAGCTGCTGTTGTCTGCATTGCATTCTCGTATGTTGTCTCGTCAGCTGCTGTTGTCTGCATTTCATTCTCGTATGTTGTTTCGTCAGCTGCTGTTGTCTGCATTGCCTTCTCGACTGTTGTCTCGTCAACTGCCGTTGTCTGCACTTCATTCTCGTCTGTTGTTTCGTCAGCTGCTGTTGTCTGCATTGTATTCTGGTCTGTTGTCTCTTCAGCTGCTGTTGTCTGCATTGCATTCTCGTCAGTTGTCATGTCAACTAATGTTGTCTGCACTTCATTCTCGGCTGTTGTCTCGTCAGCTGCTGTTGTCTGCACTTCATTCTCGGCTGTTGTCTCGTCAACTGCTGTTGTCTGCATTGCCTTCTCGACTGTTGTCTCGTCAACTGCCGTTGTCTGCACTTCATTCTCGTCTGTTGTTTCGTCAGATGCTGTTGTCTGCATTGCATTCTCGTCTGTTGTCTCGTCAGCTGCTGTTGTCTGCATTGCATTCTCGTCTGTTGTCATGTCAACTAATGTTGTCTGCACTTCATTCTCGGCTGTTGTCTCGTCAGCTGCTGTTGTCTGCACTTCATTCTCGACTGTTGTCTCGTCAACTGCTGTTGTCTGCACTTTATTCTCGGCTGTTGTCTCGTCAACTGCCGTTGTCTGCACTTCATTCTCGTCTGTTGTTTCGTCAGCTGCTGTTGTCTGCATTGTATTCTGGTCTGTTGTCTCTTCAGCTGCTGTTGTCTGCATTGCATTCTCGTCAGTTGTCATGTCAACTAATGTTGTCTGCACTTCATTCTCGGCTGTTGTCTCGTCAGCTGCTGTTGTCTGCACTTCATTCTCGGCTGTTGTCTCGTCAACTGCTGTTGTCTGCATTGCCTTCTCGACTGTTGTCTCGTCAACTGCCGTTGTCTGCCCTTCATTCTCGTCTGTTGTTTCGTCAGATGCTGTTGTCTGCATTGCATTCTCGTCTGTTGTCTCGTCAGCTGCTGTTGTCTGCATTGCATTCTCGTCTGTTGTCATGTCAACTAATGTTGTCTGCACTTCATTCTCGGCTGTTGTCTCGTCAGCTGCTGTTGTCTGCACTTCATTCTCGGCTGTTGTCTCGTCAACTGCTGTTGTCTGCACTTTATTCTCGGCTGTTGTCTCGTCAACTGCTGTTGTCTGCACTTCATTCTCGTCTGTTGGCACGTCAGCTGCTGTTATTTGCACTTCATTCTCGGCTGTTGTCTCGTCAGCTGATGTTGTCTGCATAGCATTCTCGTCTGTTGTCACGTCAGCTGCTGTTGTCTGCATTGCATTCTCGTCTGTTGTCTTGTCAGCTGCTGTTGTCTGCATTGCATTTTCGTCTGTTGTCTCGTCAGCTGCTGATGTCTGCACTTCGTTCTCGTCTGTTATCTCGTCAGCTGCTGTTGTCTGCACTTCAATCTCGTCTGTTGTTTCATCAAGTGACATTGTTGTCTGCATTGCATTCTCGTCTGTTGTCTCGGCAACTGCTGTTGTCTGTCCTTCATTCTCGTCTGTTGTCTCGGCAACTGCTGTTGTCTGAATTGCATTCTCGTCTGTTGTCTCATCAAGTGAAATTGTTGTCTGCATTGCATTCTCGTCTGTTGTCTCGTCAGCTGGTGTTTTCTGCACTTCGTTTTCGTCTGTTGTCTCGTTAGCTGCTGTTTTCTGCACAACATTCTCGTCTGTTGTCTCGTCAGCTCCCGCAGATTGTGTTGTCTGAATTCCAGGTTCGTCCGTTGCCACTGCATATTCCGGCGTCACCATTCCAATGGTGTCGTTTGCTGCGGGTAGGGGTCGTGTTATCGTTTCATACGTTGCTGAAGTATGGAAGAGTTTACATCATGTGCAAGCGCGTAATTATCGGTATACGCCTATGTGAAATTTAAATTGAGAAAGAAAGAAATTCACCGTGTGGCCAGTCACAGAATGACAGCGAGTAGATGCACAACAGTCATGGAATCCGACAAATGTAGATCTGGTGTAAGCTAAAGTAAATAACGTCATATAGATATTGTATTCATCTTAATATTATAGATTTAGTAATACTAATAGTATCGTTCTTATATTGCACCCCATCACAATATTTGTTCTTGGGCGTTTTGTAATGTCAATGGTTATTCTGATTACATTAAAATAATATAAAACATACGCTTATTCATGTACATTAAGCGTATTTTGATGAAATGTGCAATCATTCTTGCTAATAAAAACAATTATGTCGCCTTAAAATACATACACAAATAAGAAAAGTACACTTGTTAATCGTATCAATTTTGTATAGCATACGTAGATGTGGTTATTGCGAGGAAAACTTGCGGAAACTAGCTAGCGTGTCGACTATTAGACACCCTGTACGAACTTCTAGTGTATGTCTTGAATACATGTCAAGACTACATACTCTCTTCAGTTGTGACGAACGCAACGTGCAGCATGAGCAGGAGCAAGACCAGACTCCGTCTTACGGTGATCGTCATCGTCATTGAGCGCCGTCTGTTGTCAGACGGCTGAACAACGGAGAGCAGAAGGTAGAAATAGTAGTTGTTTAGGCGCGTGCGCACGCAACCACCGTGCATACACACGTACGCACGCACGCGCGCACACTCACACACACACACACACACAATAATTCACATTTTTAAAATTTTTAACGCGCGATTTCTAACCAGTCAGTGCGCTCACAAAAAGGAAACAATTAAAATAATATATATATATATATATATATATATATATATATAATAAAGTATAAATTAATTAATTTAAAAATAACATTGATAAATGAACAAGAGTCACTAAAACGCCATATAAATAAAAAAATATGATTGTCCACTATAACTTACAGACCAATACGATTTAGGTTCGGCCACTTGACTGTTTTGGCCAGTCTCAACGAGGTTGCAATTGGAGTTTAGATAACTCTTTCGTATGCATTTGTAGGTTTGTGCCCCCAATCTATTACCCTGGCTTGATCATTGCATTACAGTGACTTCAAGCCGAGAATAAGTTACAGAATACACGAGCTACGAATGCAAACTAACAATATAAGGTACAATTTAAATCACGGTCACCTGATCATAATTATAGCGTACCTGTTGTTCTTTTATGTTACAATCACGCAAACCGAGCACATAAGTAAATTCAGGCCCAAACAGGTGATTACTTCACTAAGATAATAATCAGTTAACTAAACTAATCACATGCGGGGTCACGGAGTTCTTAAGGAAATTTCGTCATTATATAAAATCAAATTAATGGAGCTTTTTTAAAACGCAAACGACAACTTTCGTTTTGTTGAGGATCCTGTTGTCTGATACGTCAGTGACAGTGTCTGGTAGCTGGTAGCATCGTGGTGGTAATAGTTGTCAAGTATAAGAGATCGTGGTGGTAATAGTTGTCAAGTATAAGAGATCGTGGTGTTAATAGTTGTCAAGTATAAGAGATCGTGGTGGTAATAGTTGTCAAGTACAAGAGATCGTGGTGTTAATAGTTGTCAAGTATAAGAGATCGTGGTGTTAATAGTTGTCAAGTATAAGAGATCGTGGTGTTAATAGTTGTCAAGTATAAGAGATCCTGGTGGTAATAGTTGTCAAGTATAAGAGATCGTGGTGTTAATAGTTGTCAAGTATAAGAGATCGTGGTGTTAATAGTTGTCAAGTATAAGAGATCGTGGTGTTAATAGTTGTCAAGTATAAGAGATCCTGGTGGTAATAGTTGTCAAGTATAAGAGATCGTGGTGTTAATAGTTGTCAAGTATAAGAGATCGTGGTGTTAATAGTTGTCAAGTACAAGAGATCGTGGTGTTAATAGTTGTCAAGTATAAGAGATCGTGGTGTTAATAGTTGTCAAGTACAAGAGATCGTGGTGTTAATAGTTGTCAAGTATAAGAGATCGTGGTGTTAATAGTTGTCAAGTATAAGAGATCGTGGTGTTAATAGTTGTCAAGTATAAGAGATCCTGGTGGTAATAGTTGTCAAGTATAAGAGATCGTGGTGGTAATAGTTGTCAAGTACAAGAGATCGTGGTGTTAATAGTTGTCAAGTATAAGAGATCGTGGTGGTAATAGTTGTCAAGTTCAAGAGATCGTGGTGGTAATAGTTGTCAAGTATAAGAGATCGTGGTGGTAATAGTTGTCAAGTACAAGAGATCCTGGTGGTAATAGTTGTCAAGTATAAGAGATCGTGGTGGTAATAGTTGTCAAGTACAAGAGATCGTGGTGGTAATAGTTGTCAAGTATAAGAGATCGTGGTGTTAATAGTTGTCAAGTATAAGAGATCGTGGTGTTAATAGTTGTCAAGTATAAGAGATCGTGGTGGTAATAGTTGTCAAGTATAAGAGATCGTGGTGTTAATAGTTGTCAAGTATAAGAGATCGTGGTGTTAATAGTTGTCAAGTATAAGAGATCGTGGTGGTAATAGTTGTCAAGTATAAGAGATCGTGGTGTTAATAGTTGTCAAGTATAAGAGATCGTGGTGTTAATAGTTGTCAAGTATAAGAGATCGTGGTGGTAATAGTTGTCAAGTATAAGAGATCGTGGTGTTAATAGTTGTCAAGTATAAGAGATCGTGGTGTTAATAGTTGTCAAGTATAAGAGATCGTGGTGTTAATAGTTGTCAAGTATAAGAGATCGTGGTGTTAATAGTTGTCAAGTATAAGAGATCGTGGTGTTAATAGTTGTCAAGTATAAGAGATCCTGGTGGTAATAGTTGTCAAGTATAAGAGATCGTGGTGTTAATAGTTGTCAAGTATAAGAGATCGTGGTGTTAATAGTTGTCAAGTATAAGAGATCGTGGTGTTAATAGTTGTCAAGTATAAGAGATCGTGGTGTTAATAGTTGTCAAGTATAAGAGATCGTGGTGTTAATAGTTGCCAAGTATAAGAGATCGTGGTGTTAATAGTTGTCAAGCATAAGAGATCACTTTTAAGGAGCAAGATCGATTTTAATGAGC
>OZ024859.1:21708468-21920968 GCA_964017155.1 Oasisia sp. SBJ-2009
ATGCAAATCCTCAGGTAGTGCGTTCCACAGAGTTGATCATGCACGGGAGAATGAGCGGCTGTACAGTTGTTTTAATGCGGCCGTCATGCTTCGCCGGTCGCCCCGTCTGATCCGTAGGACGACTCTGTTCACCGAGCGCTGTACCACTTAGCACACACAACACGGTCACGTTCAATGTCGGCGTATGTTGTTATTTGGGACTGGGAGTGTTGGCTAGAGGTCTCCAGTATTGCTATGGTCTTGTTGTAACTCGCTCGCTGTCAGTCGTGACGGGCGGTTCATATTTCTTTGTATCGATCTATATTCAGTGTCTATTCCGTTGTCTATGTTTGTCTCGTAACTCTGTCAATGTGCCTCGATGGTAGACCTATGCCAATAATGTGATATAATATGTCGGATAACTTGCAGTATGTTTTTATGAGCAAATTGAAGATTCATTATTTTAGTGTTATGGTAAATTCTTATATAGCGCAGTACCCAAATCCTCAGGATTGCTCAAAGCGCTTTACATATAACCTACGACTTACTTATACATTTTATTAATTTAAATAGTCTTACACTTGTTAGATACTTGTATAGACTATGTCGGATGTTTGTACATGAATTAAAAAATAGCATTTTATTATTTTCTTTATTTCTTATTTTTAAACTTATGTCTTTATTATTACTAATAAAAAATTATATATATATATATATATATATATATATATATATATATGTATATGTATTATGTTGAATATTTATATCAACTTTCATTGTGCCTTTTTTGTATTGTACAGCCCCATAGGATAGGCACAGCATATTAGTGTGTAAATATGGTGCTACATAAATCAATAAACATTTACATTTAACTTCAACGTAACTCGGTTATTTATCCCTGTGAATCGTCTGTATTGGATAAAACGCTCCCACTGAGCAGGGATAGATCCCGGACTTATACATGGCCCCCCGGAAATGCTTCGTCACCGAGGACCACAAACTCACCAGGCCAAGACCTTCATTTCAGATTTAGACATGACGTGACATATATAATAGAGGATTGCCGATATCGCCGCATCTGATCACATTACATATCGATGGCCGTAATTACTATATGAATAAAGAGTATTAATTATATATCCTAGCACTGGTAATATGATCGAACTAGACGCCCCGGTAAGCGTAACGACGTGTCTATGAATAGATTTTGTGTGGGCGCGAGGACACGATTTTCCTAACGATGAATTAATAGGTAGTGTCGTTGCTCAACACGTAATAGTCGTCAATTTGTGCGGCGTGCAGCGAGTTCAACAGCGGGGGCGGGAGGCCGGCCACACAGCGACGTCTTCAAGGTGGCATGGACAGGTTGAAATATGTTATATGATAAGTGGTCATTATATAATTATGTGTATATTTTATATACATATATATATATATATATATATATATATATATATATATATATATATAATGGATATATATACATATACGTAGATATATATATATATATATGTATGTGTGTGTGCGTGGGTGCGTGCGTGCGTGCGTGCGTGCGTGCGTGTGTGTATGTGCGTATGTGTATGTGTGTAATAAGATCATGTAGCCAAAACAAAATAGTTTTCATAAAATCACACAAATAAGTACGCCTCCACACAAACCGTTTCTGATTCTGAACTCTTACCCGATATATACACATCACCACAAACACTGCCTAAATGCAGTCCTTCAGTGCAACACATTGTCTGGCCGCTTAAAGCATTGTTGTGGCAGACGTGGATTTCGTAGCTGCGACGAATAACAAAATTACGTCTATCAATAAGTTTGTTGCCGAATGTTTGTATTGATTTAATTCAAAGGCAGTGAACGGCGTACCGGCTTTGCCTATCCCAGTAGTCTCGCTTACCTGACTCTCGCTCGGCTACGTGACTACGTCGAGAAGATATGGATGAGGGGCTAAACAGTGCTGCCACCTCACGGAGCCTGGGTAATCGAGAAGTTCTGAACCTTTCCTGTTCGCAACCGAACTTCTTGTCGCATGACTTTCGTAGCGACCCATGCCTTCCAAAGGTGCGTTAAATGACAAAATTAATAAAACGAAATACACAAGAATTCAGGATATTATTAAAACTTGCTTTATGAAAACGAGGGTGAGGAACCCGGGGCAAAGTGTACCAAAATTTTCCTCATCCACTTTGCCTCGACTACACGATATTGCTTCATCAGGCGTTATCGAGTGCACATAGTCACATACTTACCTAAGATAGAATCATGCGTAATACATACATACATACACACATACATACATGCATACATACATACATACATACATACATACATACATACATAGGTACATACATACATACATACATACATACATACATATATACATACATACATACATACATACATACATACATACATACATACATACATACATACATTCATACATACATACATACATACATACATACATACATAGACCTTTGATATAAAACCTTGTCTTACATAGGGATTCTACAAGTTTAAAGTACTTTAGCAGAATGTTTATTTACGAAGATTACTAGTTTTAATACACCAAAAACAGGCATATCCTGATAAAATCGCATATACCGGATTAAAGCAAATGACAACCACAGCAAACAACGCACCGTCGCGTAATCTTCTCTCGATAACAATGACAGACGGATAGCGACACTTGTATTGCTGTGTTGGCACTATTTCACTATGCCCCGTGTGTGTCACGTACCTTGGATGCCTTTGACCATTGGGCGCTGCTATTCAGGGGTCGTACCCGAGTGAATCTTGCTGTTATGTTGCAGAATAATACGTTTTATTTGTGAATCAAATACGTGCCCGACATTTGATTCTGGAAGTCTTTATATTTACTCGTCAACGGAAAGCCGCTGAACGTGACGTCACCGAAGTATTTGTGTGCAATATGGTTCACCGCGGCCGTGTTGCAATTGCTGCCGGCTAGCTCGCTCAACTCGGCTGTCAGGAGACGCAGAAAGCGTAGCATGATGTCCCTCGGACCGCCGATAATGCCTGCGTTGTAGACGACGGTGAAGTTTGCCAGCGATTTTGTGTCCCCCTCCTTGTTGAAACTATTGCCATAGCACGAAGTGATTTTATTGACCGTCCATGGCAGATTGCCGATAAGTGGGTACTGTTGCATGTCGTCGCCAATGTATAGATGATCTCCCAGTAACCGCATCAGATCGAACGGATTGCGTAAAAAGACGACATCTGATATGTCCGAGAAGAGAATGTGCTTGATGGTCGGGTGATTTTCGATGAACCTGAAAAAGTTAAAAAGGTAAAAAAGGTAGATTTTATATAGCGCAGTGTCTAATACTGTGTCAGACTGCTCAAAATGCTTTACACTTTACTTTCCTAGCGGATCTGTTCAAACAAACACCATCTCAACTTCTCTGGGAAGCATCCAGCCACGCTGCGATTACTGCGCGAAGGCTGCGTGTGTAAGTATCAACCAGTGTGTATAGCCAGGTACTCATTTATACAGCTGAGTGAACTGGACCAGTGTGCAGTGAACAAACTTGCCCAATGTTTCACACCGCAGCCCAGGATTCAAACCTGGCTTCTCTCTGTCGAGAGTCCGAAGCTCTATCCCGGGGCCACTGCGCTTAAAGTTGATGTTAATCACACACACTCCTTATTAATCAGTCTGTTAGCAATAAACCGCCCTGACACTCGGTGAACAAATAAGAGTAAGACAGGGTTGTGGGTGAACTTATAGATCTGCATTGTTTTAATGTTATGCAATAACCACATGTTCAAATAATCACCGTACATAGTAAACATGTGCAAGTATATAGACAATCGCCACATACCAATGCAAACTTCCTGATCTACAAGTCAGACTACCTACTAACTATCTGCAGACTACTTACTAACTAACATCTACACAATACATTTATAATAATCGAACTATAAACATAGGTAAAATTATACAATAATCGAACTACACACATACGTAAAACAGTCAATAAGGGAGGGTGGGCGGTAAGTTAAAATTAACCGGGTAAAATAATACCAACGGTGTCGTTGACTGAGTAGAGCGGCTGCTGAACAAAGTGAGGCCGATTTGCCGCCAAACACCAGTTTAAATAGGACCGTGGGCCTATTGCGAAACACCAAACCAGGCCTTGTGAAACACCCAACCAGATCGTGAAACACCAAAAACAGGAAACCACAGTGTAAACAGAGCCGTGCCTATAGACACTGACTGATGACCCTGGCTTTGCACGATTGGGCCGTAATTAAGATTCTGAGAAACAACGTTTCCATCACCCGTGATTAATACATAATTAAAAATATTTCAAAACTCACATAAAAACCCATATTCCCCGTCTATTTCAGGCATATAACTATCCTCTCTAAACTGTAAATGAGATTCTGACAAAAATCCAGAATGTCATCGCAAACCATTTCCAATAACTCCCCTCCTTTTTTTTTTTACAGTATTTTACTTATTACAAATCAAAAGATTTCATAGAATCAAAGGTTTATGTTAACGTACCTGAGGAAATGGAAGTAGCGATCGTCGTTCAGTGACAGTTTGCCCGGCGTAATCTCTTGGAACGTCACTTCCGGTTGCATCCGTTCCCTGGCGGATATATAAGGATATATAAACCACGAGCATACAATTATTAAGGAGGTGACGTAACTGACAACTCATATAGCGACATCTAATAACAAAAATGCCTGAGTATAATAGGAACAATACGCTACTTTGCGATATGAAACGTATCGCGATACAGAAGTCACGATACGATACGTATCGCGATACATAAATCACGATACGATATGTATCGCCAATCGCCATACATACTATAAAATTGATTAAATTGGTACAACATTAAGACATTCTACTCCGGTGTTCTTAATGTTTAGATGAACATTTGGCTGGGTGGTCACTTCTTAGAATCCAAGATGGCCGCGGCACAGCGCCAAACAAATTTAGATATCATCATATTATTTATGTATGATGTTGGTATATATATATATATATATACATATATATATATATATATATATTATATATATATATATATATATATATTATATATATATATATATATATATATATATATATATATATATATATATATATATATATATATATATATATATATATATATATATATATATATATATATATAGACTGTTTGAAGGAAGATATAGGCTTAGAGACGGAAGACACAAAGATGGCAATAGCAGACCGAGAAAACTGAAAACGGAAAGTTGAAGCCACAACTGTTCTACGTCAGTGGCCGATATGAGTGTGTGTGTGTGTGTGTGTGTGTGTGTGTGTGTGTGTGCGTGCGTGCGTGTGTGTGTATGTGTGTGTGTGTTTGTGTGTGTGTGAGAGTGTGTGAGTGTGTGAGTGTGTGAGTGTGTGAGTGTGTGAGTGTGTGAGTGTGTGAGTGTGTGAGTGTGTGAGTGTGTGAGTGTGTGAGTGTGTGAGTGTGTGAGTGTGTGAGTGTGTGAGTGTGTGAGTGTGTGAGTGTGTGAGTGTGTGAGTGTGTGAGTGTGTGAGTGTGTGAGTGTGTGAGTGTGTGAGTGTGTGAGTGTGTGAGTGTGTGAGTGTGTGAGTGTGTGAGTGTGTGAGTGTGTGAGTGTGTGAGTGTGTGAGTGTGCGAGTGTGCGATTGTGCGAGTGTGCGAGTGTGTGAATCTGTGAGTGTGTGAGTGTGTGAGTGTGTGAATGTGTGACTGTGTGACTGTGTGACTGTGTGACTGTGTGACTGTGTGACTGTGTGACTGTGTGACTGTGTGACTGTGTGACTGTGTGACTGTGTGACTGTGTGACTGTGTGACTGTGTGACTGTGTGACTGTGTGACTGTGTGACTGTGTGACTGTGTGACTGTGTGACTGTGTGACTGTGCGACTGTGCGACTGTGAGACTGTGCGACTGTGCGACTGTGCGACTGTGCGACTGTGCGACTGTGCGACTGTGCGACTGTGCGACTGTGCGACTGTGCGACTGTGCGACTGTGCGACTGTGCGACTGTGCGACTGTGCGACTGTGCGACTGTGCGACTGTGCGACTGTGCGACTGTGCGACTGTGCGACTGTGCGACTGTGCGACTGTGCGACTGTGTGAATGAGTGAGTTAGCCTATAGTAATTTTTTTTAAATTAAAGTGTAGATGTTCTTTCTCGGGATCGCAGCTTAATGTTATAAACCTGCACCCGATGTGCAAACTATCCAGCATGAAAACAACGTACGCACCTGAATTCCGGCGAAAGGCCATCGTGGAAGACAACGGCCTTGACCCCGATATCGCGCATGCTCTGATGCCACTCCATTACGTAGCTATAGTTGTCCTTTGCAATGAATATTTCGCGTTGTGGGTCCTTTTTAGACGTTAGATAGGTCGTGAAGACGAAATCTTCCTCCTCCGCTGCCAGTGTAGCCTTGGGGGAATGGGTCGGCGCCTCCCAGGACAGAAGCCGAACCCACGATGCCAAATACGTAGGTGACAACCTCCAAAGGTTGTAGACGGCGATATCCTCGCACCAAGACCGTTTCTGCATGGCGCCGACGATCGACTCGGTGACTGCTTCGACGATCGGTGATAGTTGGCTACCGCCTTCCGGCGACAACTTCACGTTGATCACCGGCGTGCTGTAGAGTGACCAATACATTTGCAGCACGGCCTCCATCGCCGAATCCATCACGGAATCGAACGCGAACTTCGCATCGCCGCTGAGAGCGTCGTGATCGTTGACGATAAGTGTGAAGATCGGTCGAGGGTCGTCCAGCTTCGTCGCCTCGAGTAAAGAAGAGAGACACAGCAGCGAATGGCGCACTAAGGCGACGCGGGAAGACCCGCTTCCCGGCAAGGCTGTTGTGACGAAGACGACGTGGCTATATGGCGGCGTTCCTTTTTGCGACACCGACGGTAGATTGCA
Source organism: Oasisia sp. SBJ-2009 (assembly GCA_964017155.1). Lineage (NCBI taxonomy): Eukaryota > Metazoa > Annelida > Polychaeta > Sabellida > Siboglinidae > Oasisia > Oasisia sp. SBJ-2009. Next base: position 21,715,386 of record OZ024859.1, read on the forward strand.
CGTCCTCGTGTGTCGGATGGAGAAGCGGTCTCCGGCCGCGAACAACTCGTTAATCAGGTCGGTTACTGTCCGGCTGTTGTTTGCCGGGACTTGTAGTTCCTGGTCGACGTGCTGCATGAGTGTGACGTGGTGGCCGTCGCGAAGGAGACGTCCTGCGAGGCGGCAGCTGACGAGGGACGAGTCGTCGGAAATGAGCACGTTCATCGGCACGCCATCCCTTGCAGTTTTGCTGTCACGGTCGTCCAACGAACACGGCTCTGCTGTAAAAGACAACACAGACACGTCGACTCTGAGTTAGTGTCGTATACGGAGACTGTGTCATGCCTGAAATGATGTGCTGGAGGAGGCCGATATTTAGTTTATCGTACACACGTATACGTACACGCATGCACGCACGCACGCACGCACGCACGCACGCACGCACGCACGCACGCACGCATGCACGCAAGCACGCACATGCGAGAGAGAGAGAGAGAGAGAGAGAGAGAGAGAGAGAGAGAGAGAGAGAGAGAGAGAGTTCCTGGTTGCAACGACCTGGTCAGGGATTCCCATCAGGCTGCTAGAGAATCTGTCCTCATCTGGCGGTCTGCTGGGAGACAGACATGGTCCGTTGTGTGACTTAATGAAAATTGAACGTCTCCAGTTTAAACAATAAAATATGCAATAACAAGAAATAAACGACTGTGCGAAACAATGCCGAATCTATTAAAACTGAGCAACTTGCTTCCAATCTAAGCATTCCTGATTTAAAAAACGAGAGATGCTGAGATGCTCATATTTTTGTTAAGAGAACTTTTTGAAACTATATTGCGAATGCCTCCTCTATGTATGTTACAATGTTAGATGCCTCCAAAGCCTTTGACAAAGTAAACCAAAGCAAGTTATTCGGCAAATTAATTGACCGTGGCTGTCCCGCTTTCATTGTACGTATATACCCACTGGTATAGCACCTACTAATTGACCATCAAATGGTGTCAGGGATCTTCTAACTTTTTTTACTGTTTCAAAGGTGTCAAACATGGATATATCCTTTCACGTCACCTTTTCGATGTGTATATGGATGACTTAAGTGTAAATCTCAACAAATTACAAATTGGTTGTCTTTATCCAGTCACCTTAATAAACCACTTGATATATACTGATGACCTCTGTATATATTCTCCCAATGTTGCTGGTTTGTGAAAACGTACAGATTGTTGTGCCAAATATGGCGAATTATTTATTACTTATAATGCCAACAATTCCTATTGTATGATTATTGACACCAAACCCCAGGACATCAAACATTTTCATTGTGTCAATCTCAATAATCATCCATTACAATATACTTTATATGAAACACAACTCCGTGTGACTAACTGATGTTTGGTAAAATGATTAAAAACGTGATTTACTCCGCAACGGAAACAAGAAATTATATCAATCAACACACGACGCGAGCCAAATTTGCGGAGTAAATCACGTTTTTAATCATTTTACCAATCATCAGTTAGTCACACGGAGTTGTGTTTCATCATTTATAATAATAACAATAATGTTAATCCTTTATTATTGGTAATGGTACATTTATTAAACACCTACACATGATCGTTAACTGACTTTGTCCGAATACGGTGAAAGTGGTCACATTTTGTGCTACCATGTATAGCTGGCAAAGAAATCAAATTTCATCACTCCTTAAAGACTTTCTTTGAACAAATGTAACTCTTTGTATTGTACGTATGTTTTTCTGTTAACATAATTATTTCATGTAATTATGAGCCTATCTTTAATTACAAATGTGTTTCATTGATCACTTTTAACCCTGACAAGACATCGTAAAAATAACTCCGCGTATACGGGGTTTCTAGTTTGGGCTCCGCCTATATGGTATCCGCATAATGCATGGTCATGAATGTTCAGTTCAGTTCGCCAGACTTCAGGTTTTATCTGACAAGTTCACTCTGTTTAAAGAGACATGGTCCATTCGTGGCTTTTTATTTTTATTGCAAAATCATGTTAATCGGTATACGTTATAACTATTGTAGCGTCCTGGCCGCCAATAAATGTTTTAACGAAACAGAACTGACTTCGTAATGTTAAACGTCGAATGTTTATAAGAATCCCGACGCTGTCGCTCAAATCGCCGCGAGTGACACCCACCCTTTGACCTTTACCAACTGAGAGCGTGCACCTGGCTGGGTGTGGCATTTAGTGAATTAGTTGTTATTGGCTATAGAGGTTTTCTAATAATAGGACGTCTCTTGTCTGGCCTTATGATGTGCACACAACATACATTACAAATATATACCATGTTTTTTTATAACAAATGTAATGCCCATACAAATCGTATTGACACATAAATACTGACTTCATACCATTATGAATGACAACAAATACACGACACTGCAGCACGTGCAACCTGTCAACTTGTGTTCACGAGATACTGCATCACGAGATCATGCATTTATTTCGTTCTGGGCTTTTAGACACGCCTACAATGGTTTCGAAAACGCCTCGTGGTCGATGTGTACACTTAGTAAGCGCCCTTACTGCGTCTATTTTCAACCCCTAAATGGTATATGAAAACATCTGTTGATGGTCTGTACTCTGTACGCTATAATAGGTATAATGTCTACCGTATAACATCATTTCGCAATAAAAATAAAAAGCCACGAACAGACCATGTCGCTTTAAAACCAATGGTCATTGCTTGCTTCACTGCGCATATGTGAATATTCAGTGCGACAGGTGATCCATGATGGATCAACCATCCTATATCCTGGACACAAAGATACACACGTCCGCGGAGTAGCCCGTGTAATCTCCAAGGAGACGGCCAACACCTTGTTAGAACACGAACCGATCAGTAATAAGATAATCATAATCGTCGCATTTCTATAGCGCTGTTCCAACATTCGTTGCTCACAGCGCTGTACAGAATGTTCTTGTAAATAAATAAGTCTTTAATTTTACTTTAAACGTAGCAGTGGACATAGGTGACAATGTCAGATGATGCGGTAGTGCATTCCATAGATTTGGGGCTGCCACGCTGAAAGCTCTGTCACCCCAGCGACGCCTTGTGCGTGGCACACACAATAATGATGATCAAATATGACAAATCTAACGTGGAACTCCACAGGAAGGAAGGAAGGAAGGAAGGAAGGAAGGAAGGAAGGAAGGATGGATGGAAGGAAGGAAGGAAGGAAGGAAGGAAGGAAGGAAGGAAGTTTTTGTTTTAGACAAGTTACCTCGTAGACAAGCACCGTGTCAAACACGCTCACCCAATATATAAGTACGTATCGTACTTACCTCGTCTCCGCCGTCCCGTTTCAATGAGGAAGCTGCTCGCCATTATCATGAAGGTTCCGAGGGCTAGAACGAAAAAGAACGACCGTTGCCATGTCACCTGACGACCCACGGTGCGATTGCGATCGCCGGTAGACTTGGCTTCTGCGTCCACTAAACCTGACATAAGTTCACAGCAGACGTCCCCCAATTTGTGAAGATGGGGAGGTCGCAATTTGCCACGTTCGCTCCAATCGATGGTGGGTATATGTCAAGTTGTCTACGGGACTCAGGGCGCACGCGATATCAGCTCGAATGCTGCGAGCAATGTCTTTCTCTGCGTACTGTGGCGTAAAACGAAAACTATTTTCTTCTGTTGCAATCGGAAGCCACATCCAAATCAGTAGGTATAGGCTTACATCGATTGGTCGTTTCGAACACAACCTGTCACGACCGATCGATGTGTTATTATGCGTGCCACACCTCTCGCCGTAACCGGTGTCGTGTTTACATTAATTTCGTCGGCCTTTAGTCTCTCGACTGAGAGTACACGGGTTCGAATCCTGTGCTGCATTAGGCATGTATTTTTCACGCTATATTGCTCCAGTTCACTCTGTTGTATGAATGCGTACCTGGCTACAGACATTCATGGATATTTGTACAAGCAGCCGTCGCATTGCAGCGTGGCTGGATGCTTCCCAGAGAAGTTTAGATGGTATTTAGTTTAACAAGTCTCATAGAAAGGTCCGCGTAAAGCTCTTTGATCAATCATGAGAACTGGACACTATGTAAGAACTTACCTTTTTAGCAGTCTTGCAATACCGCAGCAAGCACGTCTCCAGTAGATACACAACAGGGATGTCCGCCTGGTTGTTCGCACACAGATGTCGACATGTGGAAGTGCATTGCTATACCCGTGGTGAGCCAATAGGGGATCGGAGCAGGGTGGGGGCAATAAAATACAATAAACCTTATGCGTCCACGAAAGCAACATTGGCACAGCAGAAATCCCGAGGGAGGGTTGGGTCTGTGTGCCTTTTTGCCATTAATGCGATCTGTGTGTGACATTTCTGCCGAAAGAATGTAAAATCTAACTACATATTTGTAACCACATTGTGTCCTTGTGCGTCCGCATGGGTTACGCTTAAGATAAACATGTTAACACACTTTGTTGCATCTGCATGTTGAAGTGGTACAAAATCCAAGAAATGAAACAACCTATTATACTATAGCAATATTGTCAACATCCATATTCATAGTTTTATTAAACGTCCTGCTTTACCACCACTACTCTTCGAAAGCTAAAGTAAACGGCATTCACGCGAACTTTATTATTAAATATTCTATTTAATCAATGTTTTATTACGTGCTCGGCTTTCATTAACCAATAATGTTATTACACATAAATATACATACAACTAACTAGAACTTTGTCTTATTAATTTATTTAGCTCACTACATGCGATTTTACATGGTTTATAATGAACAATCTAAGAATCCATTTAGAAAAACACGAATTATTTTATTATCATCATAATACATTTGACAGTGCCACGAAATATTGATTTATAAAGAGAATGTCATGTCTTAGCCAAATACAAACATGCACATACTACCACAATCTATTTTTATCCAGGATAGACGTGTTTTGTGGGATGTTATGCATAATAATATACACATAACTGTATTGTGGTACTTTGATAGGCCACTCCAAACGTCTAACAATGGAACATCCCACAGTGTAATATGAGCAAATTAAATATGAGAAAACATGCGACATCGGGATGTGGCCTATATATAAGCTCTACAACGTATGCGATATGGCAACATGATCTCCAGAAAGCACTCTTTGCGACCAAGACGAATTCGGATTTTTTCAAGTTAATGAATGCCTGCAGACTGTGACTTTATGTTATATTAACTGACATTAATGTTAAGGTGTTGTGAAGTGTAAATTGTTGTAATTTATTTTAGGTAGCCATGATTGGGACTCCTTTCGTTACTGAATCACAGTGAAATCACACCTCCTCCTTCCCGAAATGGTTGGAAGTTCGATGGCTTCGCGATCCCCTCCTCCCGCGACACAGGCGACTGGCCGCTGTCCATCCGCGGCTGATCTGTCGCGTGACAGATGATCTAGGGTCTTTTGGGGACGACCATCTCTTACCATCCCTTATCCTAACCCTACCCTTCCTTGCCCTCCCTTACCCTCCATTACTACCCATCACATTCCCTTACCCTCCTTTACCCTCCCTTACCATCCCTTACCCTCCCTTACCCTCCCTTACCCTCCCTTACCCACCCTTACCATTCCTTACCGTCCCTTACCATCCCTTACCCTCCCTTACCATCCCTTACCGTTCCTTACCATTCCTTACCATCCATTACCATCCATTACCATTCAATGCCACCCATTACCGTCCGTTACCATCCATTACCATCCATTACCATTCAATACCACCCATTACCCCCCTTCCTTACCATTCCGCAGCGTGCAATTTCTACCATTCCACACAATTCTACAACTCGTGTTCTCCACCTTCGTAGTTGCTAGTCACTGGCTTAATTAATTGTTCGTGAATCGTTTAGTACGCGATGCCTGACAATACCAAGATTATTCATTCGTAATGGGACACTTTTAATATCATAATAACTACTTCCCGTTGTTGTGATGTTTTCAGCATTATTGCAGACGTATTTTATTTATACTGCACACACACACACACACACACACACACACACACACACACACACACACACACACACACACACACACACACACACACACACACACACACACACACACACACACACACACACACACACACACACACACACATATATATATATATATATATGTATATATATAATCAGTAGTCCACTTCTTATACGGTTTCCGACTACCGACTGGCTGAAGAGGAGAAGCTTCTTCATCCAACTCTGACTATTGGCCGCGTTAACCGGTAGTTTGTATTAGAATACGCTATTGCAGTGAAAATGTGGCCGTATAATCTGGGTGGCCGATGGCGATGGGAGCTGTATAAGTAGGGGACTACTATATATGCGTCAAATTGCAGAGTATATAAAGTATCTTCAAAGTTCAATATGTAGGCTTCGCACTGTGTATTCGTATATAATAATACACTTGGTAATAATCAGCGTCCGGTGTCTTTGTAAACACGTTCCGGTTGCCCGATCATATTCCCTGGGTCAGGACTTCGAGGTGTGAAATGATGCGACGAAACAAGAGACAAATTGTAGCATCGATCGAAGCGACATCCGCACACCGACACGTGACAACCGCTGAAAGATGACACAAATGGATTATTTGATACATTAGCCGACACAGGTACGACATACATCCACGCCAAGGCCAAGCTAACAGCAAATTAAGTTCACATTGATCAACAGACACACATTTCACCGTTGCACAGTTTGAGACCAGGTTGAGACAACTTGCGGTCTCGTGCGAATATGGTGACAATGTGGACGTATATATCCGCGATCAGGTAATTGACAAATGCCGTTCAGACCAGTTACGCATAAAACTGCTAGCGCAAAGGAAACATCTGACGTCGAATCGTCGGAGCGTCAAGACAGGGAAATTGTTCATGAAACCATGGGTGCAGTAGCATATCACACTGCGTTTAACAACTCCCAAACGGGAGGCTAAACGTGTACCAAGCATACAAGGAAGCCGCGACATCAGCCACATGATTGGGCGCGATGTACACGTTACGGTCTAACATGTCACACTGGAGATGAGTGCACGTGGAATGCCACAAATGTGGAAAGATGGGAACGTTGTTCTCATGTATCGTAACCGACCCGTCCGATATGTGATTGAGCCTGCCGAACAAATTGTCAATAGTGTGGATGGCTCATCATCATGCTGTCCGTCACGATGTGACAAAGACTGCTTCCATCACTTGACTATTGCTCTCCATGTAACTCTATGCTGTGAGAGTGATATCTTTGTCATGGTATCCATGAATCGGTCTGATGATTTGTCTTTATATTAGTATTGTCCTCTTCAATAACGAGTACTTTTTTTAGATGCTTTACCTCCAAACAGCCCCAACTTGGGCTAACGCAGGAGTTGTCCTTCTCTCTTGAATTATTGAGTCCACTACAGGTTACACATTTACCCTCTGTGTGGGATCTTTTACTTCCCCTGGCATAGACACCAGATAGAAGGGACCACCTGCTTTTAGTGTCTCTTCCGAAAGACACAGGTAAATATGGGGTGAACGAAATTGCTGAAGTTTCTAAACGGCGGTAGGTGGGATTGAACCACTTTCCCCTCGATTGACAATCCGACACTCTACCGCGCGACGACCTCTCCCCACAACGTTACATCCAGTCAGAGTTCTAAAAGTGTATTTCTTCCATGCCTGCATGACTGATATCCCTCAGTTTAGTAATATTATTGCTATAGCTGAAATTGCAGCAAGTGTGAAATGTATCTTCAGTACTCTGCCCGTCAATCTCCGGATCTGCACCAAGGCCCACAAGTGCAAGCCAAGTGCCTCACAAACCTACCCTGGTTGTTTGTGAATACTCACAGCGGTGCACTTTCAAAGCAACATGAAGGACAGTTACCACCAGTCACAGTTCTATGCACAGTATGACAGGTAAAACACTTTCTCGCAATATTCTGAGCTTATTATTACAAATACTGAATAATAACACCCAACATTACAATAATTTAACTCTTTAGAAATTGTTTACACTGGCATATAGTCGTACTCACGTACTATGAGAAGGAATTTATTTTTGATTGAAAGGACTGCTCGGAATGGTGGTCACCGTTCAGTGATAAGATGTTCTGTTTGTAGCACAGTGTAGTACTAAATATGTTTGAATTCTTTGGTTACCACTGTTCATTTGCTGTTTTGTGGTATTCCAGGTGATTCAGATACATTGGCCCACACAAAGGAAGGAAAGTAAATGTTGAACCTGACGAGAACTGACAATCCCGAAAGGTTTGTAACTATCAAAGCCGACAATCATGTTGTTTTTGTAACACGGTGAATTTTTTCCTGTCTCACAGGTTGCTGTCACGTTCTTCCAGTCACGCAGATGTTCTATGTCACGTCATGGTATCTTTTTTCACTGTTACTCACAGTGATACTCACAGTGAATAAACATCTACTTGCAGGGCTGGGCGGCGGAAAGTAGACCCTGTGCGTGAAGCAAATGCTGTCATCTCACCTACACCACTGCAACTACCAGCACCCCACTAATTGGACATACGACTGAACACACCCCACCTCCTGACTGGTAGATCTCACCGTTTGTGACCGGGAATGCTCCAGTGGTAACGAAACAACTTTAAGATGATATTCATTAGTATCATTGGTTGGCTAGTTTACATTGGAACTCTTCGTGAACATATGGTGAAGTTCTTGCAACCTGTGGTAATGGCATTGATAGATAATCATCTGTTTCGCCCATTCATGCGTTTTATATTTATCAAACATGTGTAGACATAGCAGTTGTTTATAAAACTAACTTAGTTTACATAGTTGTAATTGATAGTCACAATATCATCTCTGTGCAGGCAACATTATTATTTTATGATCTAGAGTTTCACTTTAGCTGTCATTTATTATGTCTCATATATATATATATATATATATATATATATATATATATATATATATATATATATATATATATATATATATATATATATATATATATATATATATATATATATATATAGTGTGTCACCTATATTTTCTTGAACATTTTTATTTGTCATTAACTCCTAAACAGTGTTCAATCTGCACTCGTTGCGAGGTGTTGCGAGCGCGTCGTGAGCGCGCGTCGTGAGCGAGCCTTGAGGATCAAACATGTTTGATTTTCGGAAGCGTCTTGAGGTGTTTTGACCTCGTCTTGACCTCGTCTCGACCGCGTCGTGTTGGTGTGCATGCAATTTGCGGTTGAGACGAGACACAAAAATCTCATTTGCCAATGAGCAGCGAGCCTGGAGTCACATGACACATCGTACAAAGTTGAAGATGGGCGATACTTGGCCAGAAGAAGTTGAGGCTCGCCTAATAACATCTTGGCAAACATTCCGGCTATTGCATGACGTAGCTGATAAGCATTATCTCAATCACGTTTTAAAAGAAAGGGCACTTCTGGAGATTGCGGAGGTAATAAATATGACAGGTAGCGTATGTGTACAATTTACGATAGATCTTCCTAACCTGAAATTATAAGACGCAGTTATCATATTGGTGTTACAGTAATCATGGGTCTAGTGGTGTTTTGCCATTTTTACTAAAACGTCTTATCACATTCTACAGTACGACGATATTTATAAGCTAAATCTGTAAAATATATCATGTGTCAAGATGAAACAGTTGGAGATCATACCGTGTGTGTGTGTGTGTGTGTGTGTGTGTGTGTGTGTGTGTGTGTGTGGGTGTGTGTGTGTGTGTGTGTGTGTGTGTGTGTGTGTATGTGTGTGTATGTGTGTGAGTCTGTGTGTGTGTATATATATATACTTATATATACTTATATATATTTATATATACTTATATATACATATATACTTAGATATATATATATATATATACTTATATATATATATATACATATAAATAATATATATACATATATATATATATATATATATATATATATATATATATATATATATATATATATATATATATATAGATAGATAGATAGATAGATAGATAGATAGATAGATAGATAGATAGATAGATAGATAGATAGACAGATAGACAGATAGACAGATAGACAGATAGACAGATAGACAGACAGACAGACAGACAGACAGACAGACAGACAGACAGACAGATAGGCCTCTACATACATATTACACATAAATATACAACAATTAAAATTGCTATATAAAATGGAAAGGTATATAAAATGTGATGTTTTCACCACAATGCCATAATTCTGGTCCATGTGTCCATATTAATTTAATAATTACACTGGGTTTGTCACACAGTACGTACTTTTGACAAATACAATCCATTTGTTTTTTAGCTCAAGGGGTGAAGAAAAAAGGTTTCTCTTCGTACTCAGTTTGGTAATTATGCTTTCCTTGTTGGCCACATGAGCGCGCGAATCGACCCGTCTTTAATGCGTCGTGAGCGAGTCTTCGCGGTGTGCGGGCAAATCAACTGAAGACTCGCTCACGACTCGCTCACGACTCGACCTCAAGACTCGCTCAAGACGCGGTCAAGACGCATCGAAAACGCGTCTTGAGCGCGTCGTGAGCGAGTCTTCTCGGTGTGCGGGCCGTTATCTGTGTTAATCGGTTGTTCTAGCATTGCGTTCCTTATTGCAACACACTGATTTGTCTGTACACTTGCTGCATTCGTTCAACAATCTCATAAGCTCGCGAAGTACTGGAGAAAGGAAATGCACAGCTTGCTTCGTAAATATGACGTCTTAGTAGAGTACTATCATAGTCTTACCTTGGAATGTGGTTGCGCCGACCGTGGAGTACTGCGTCAACAGCTGCACTCCATACCAGGTTACGATAACGTTTCATGACGTCACAGACGTACTTGACAGAGCATAAGCCAATGAGAACATCGAATAACTTTCGCGGGTGGTTTTGCGAAATTATATGTTAAAACCTTGGGCACGTTTTCACTCTATATTGCTTCGGTTCACTCTACTGTGTAAATGAGTTCTTGGCTATAGACAGTGGTGGGTATGTGTACGAGCAGCCTTCGCGCATTAATTGCAGCACATGGCTGGATGCTTGCAAGAGAAGCTGAGATGGTGTCTGAGTGAACAGGTCTGTCAGGGAAGTAAAGTGTAAAGCGCTTTGAGCAATCCTGAGGATTGGATACTGCGCTATAATATAAGAACTTACCTTACCTTTAATAATGTGGTGTGTCACTGTGGTGTATCTTCTAGTCACAAGTGGCTTATATGACAAAAAAAATTAGAAGTTATAAAATGAGCACTTAATGTATGACAAAATATAAATCTATGCAAATCCACCATGAAATCTTATATGCGGAGATCAAAACTGACTTTGGAGCGTTCAGTTGAAACGTGGTATATTTCAATCTGTCACCTGCTGACCTTGTTCAAACAGTGACGTCATGAGACACAGCTCAGAATCTGGCGGAATGATCTGGCTGTAGATGACAGGCATGTTCATGATGGAGACTCTCTGTTTGATGTACATGGCCTCCTTTACTTTCCTCTTGTGCCAGACTTGTTCTCAGGCCACAAGTCATTGGTTTTATTCATTAAAATAATGAAAGTAGTTGGACAGTACCACGTGTTTATGAATATGCCTTTTTTAATGTTAACATAAACTAGAAACTCCGCATTTGCAGAGTTATTATAATTATTCACACAGTTATGGCTGCTGGCGATGAATAAATCGTAATTCTAATAAACAAATTAAATGAATGCTGCTGGAGACAAAGAAGAAAACAGCTGAAGAAGAGAAATTAAAAAGTGAAACAGTGAGTGCAGTCAAGTGATAATTATGGTTGTATTAATAGATACATGTTTACATACCACTTATAAAATTATTACATTGTACTTTGCATCCCGGGGAAATATACTGATATACTAGCACCACCTAGCGAGTGGAACATGTTGAAGCAAATGGATGCTAATCGCAGTTTTGGATTGTAAAACCAGCAATACATGGTGGGACGTGGCAGTTAAACCAGTGCTAAACACAAGTTTTTGGACATTGCAAACAATTGATATCATCCTTCAGAACCTCAGAGAAATATCTTCATTTCAGCTGTTGGCTTGACTAAAAGACTGACGGGCTAGTATGAAATCATACAGATACATATACATGGAGCAGATTCGTGCAGCAACTGTATCAGTTGTACTATACATTTTAATACCACAACTTTGGGCATAAAATTATTATCAAATAGTGGGCATGCAAAAATAGAAGAAAAGATTATGTTTCCTATCAAAAACAGTAATACTAATATCACAGAGTTCACAAAAGCATATTTTATATTCCACTACTATGACAGTATGTGGCACTTACATGTGATTATTACAAAAACTGAACAGTTTTGTAACTTTCACTGTGTTATTAAATACAATCGGTCACATCCATCTGCCCTGTTTGTAGGACCACACGTTGGGCTACAAGGTGTCAGCCGCAGCAAACAAGAAGATAAGGTCCGTTGCAAATGCAAGCGGAATTGATAGTTGACTAGTGCATTACTCTTCGCCCTTATCCTGTATACAGACACTTGCTGAATACCTTGTACTTTGGCCCAGTAGTTGTCTGTGCCAGTCACGACTTTGACCACAAAAGTCAATTGATGCCTACACTTACATCCAGTGGGGGATCTCGGGAACTCCAGTCAAACTATTCACTCGAGATATCAGCAGTGCATTTTCTAATAATGAATTCTGCTCATCGAACATTACATGTAACAATTATTAGCCACGATAGGTTGAAACCAAAACCATTGAATGACACCGAGATCATTGATAATGTGTCTAGCATGTTCATCGCTTCTACAATACGATCTGCCATGGTTATTGAGATGGATATAGCCACCAGCGCCCCTACATTGTTAGGGTAAGCTGACACCTGTAGGTTGATGCCACTGATCGGGCAGCGAAATAGTGGGACGCTGTTTGGTCTCAGATAATAATATTGACATTTGATATACGTGTCAACCTGCAATGCTTTGAATATCACAAATCATTTTCGCAAGTCAAATGGTGGTCATATGGTCACTAACACTGATCGATCACCTACGCATTGTACGGAAGTGAGTTGAATCAGACTCCTAACTGGCTTTGCAAAGCCATCTGTGAGACCAGTGCAGACACATATGTATTTCCGAAACCACTGGAACTAGCTGAGATCATATTTACACTTAAGGATTTTGCTAGCTAGGCAATCTGTCATGGGTTACTGAGACTGATACATTTAGCAGCGCCCCCTTCTGGCCGTCAGGATGGTCTGGAGGTGAATATTCGTTCCCCGGAATAATTTAGGAGACTCCGATTTCAAATATACAATTACTTGGCTCCTATGGCATTTATTTCCGCCATTTGTAAAGATGGCGGTAGTCAATACAAATGTCCCCATATCTCAAAAACTACGTCACGTAGAGCAATTTTATTGACGTTGTTGGATACCTTGGTGGATAGCGATATCAAATATGTTAGGGAAATTGTTCATGAAAACATGGGTGCAGTAGCATATCACACTGTGTTTAACAGACCCCCCCCCCCCAACGGGAGGCTAAGCGTGCACCAAGCATACAAGGAAGCCGCGACATCAGCAACAACCTGATTGGGCGCGATGTACACGTTACGGTCTAACATGTCACACTGGAGATGAGTGCACGTGGAATGCCACAAATGTGGAAAGATGGGAACGTTGTTCTCATGTGTCGTAGTAACAAGAAGAAACAGCAGACATAGAATAACAGACTTTCTGTTAACCGACCCGTCCGATATGTGATTGAGCCTGCCGAACAAAGTGTCAATAGTGTGGATGGCTCATCATCATGCTGTCCGTCACGATGTGACAAAGACTGCTTCCATCACTTGACTATTGCTCTCCATGTAACTCTATGCTGTGAGAGTGATATCTTTGTCATGGTATCCATGAATCGGTCTGATGATTTGTCTTTATCTTAGTATTGTCCTCTTCAAAAACGAGTACTTTTTTTAGATGCTTTACCTCCAAACAGCCCCAACTCGGGGTAACGCAGGAGTTGTCCTTCTCTCTTGAATTATTGAGTCCACTACAGGTTACACATTTACCCTCTGTGTGGGATATTTTACTTCCCCTGGCATAGACACCAGATAGAAGGGACCACCTGCTTTTAGTGTCTCTTCCGAAAGACACAGGCAAATATGGGGTGAACGAAATTGCCGAAGTTTCGAAACGGCGGCAGGTGGGATTGAACCACCGTCCCCTCGATTGACAGTCCGACGCTCTACCACGCGACCACCGCTCCCCACTACGTTACATCCAGTCAGAGTTCTAACATTGTATTTCTTTCTTGTCTGCATGATGATATCCTCTCAGTTTATTAATATTATTGCTACAGCTGAAATTGCAGCAGGTGTGAAATGTATCTTCAGTACTCTGCCCGTCAATCTCCATACCTGCACCAAGGCCCACAAGTGAAGTCAAGTGCCTGACAAACCCATACTGATTGTTCGTGAGTAGTCACAGCGATGCACCTTCAAAGTAACATGAGGTCATTAACCACCAGTCACAATTCTATGCACAGTATGAGAGAACACACCTTTCTCACAATATTCTGAACTTATTATTACAAATACTGAATAATAACACCCAACATTACAATAATTTAACTCTTTAGAATTTGTTTACACTGGCATATAGTCGTACTCACGTACTATATGAGAAGGAATTTATTTTTGATTGAAATGACTGCTCGGAATGGTGGTCACCGTTCAGTGATAAGATGTTCTGTTTGTAGCACAATATAGTACTAAATATGTTCGAATTGTTTGGTTACAACTGTTCATTTGCTGTTTTGTGGTTTTCCAGGTGATTCAGATACATTGGCCCAGTCAAAGGAAGGACAGTAAATGTTGAACCTGACGAGAACTGACAATCCCGAAAGGTTTGTAACTATCAAAGCCGACAATCATGTTGTTTTTGTAACACGGTGAATTTTTTCCTGTCTCACAGGTTGCTGTCACGTTCTTCCAGTCACGCAGATGTTCTATGTCACGTCATGGTATATGTTTTCATTGCTACTCACAGTGATACTACAGATCAGTAAACATTCAAAAATCAATGTCGGCTGTATATACAGAGCACCGAATACTAGCATTAGCAAATTTAATGACAATTTATCATATATACTAGGAAATCTTACCAGTAAAGTGGTGTACATATGTGGTGATTTTAATATAGATCTATTACACTGTGAAGAACAAACTGAATCGAAACATTTCGTTGATCAAATGTTCAGTTCTGGATTGTATCCCTTGATCACCAGGCCAACAAGAATAACAGGCACGACTGCAGCTATAATAGATAACATTTTTTGTTCTGAGCTATGCAGAAACAAAATGTGCGGCATTGTTTTAAGCGATGCTACGGATCATATGCCAATTTTCGTTCTGTGTGATAATAGTACTTACGTGACCAATAATAATGATCAAAAAGTGAAGTATAACAGAACATTGGACGATGAAGCCTTAAGCAAATTTGAACAAGACTTAAGCCATACAAACTGGGAAACTGTACTGAACGAATGTAATCCCAATTTAGCATACTTGCAATTTATGCAAATACTAAGTAACACCTACAACAATGCTTGTCCTGTCAAAATAAGAATGTATACAAACAACACTAAACGGAAGGAAAAACCTTGGATATCAAGAGGCCTAAAAAATGCTTGCATTAAAAAAAATAACTTGTACTTAGCATTTCTAAAAAGAAGGTCATTGTTAACAGAACGTCGCTATAAAAACTACAAAAACAAGTTAACAAAAATCTTGCGTATTGAAAAAAAGAACTATTATAGACAGAAACTGGAAGAGTGTAAGGCCAACGCTAGTGAAACGTGGAAAATTCTTAACACTATAATTGGCAAAAGAAAGTCGGAAGCAAAATATTCAAATGAATTCATTGTTGATAACGATCGAGTAACATTAGACAACGAAGAAATTGCTAATCATTTCAATAACTTCTTTGTTAACATAGGTACAATATTATCTAACAGTATAGAGCCATGCCAAGGAACACAACCGACTGACTTTCTAAAAAACCAGGTATCAGAGTCAATGTATATGTATCCCGTTACTGAGAAAGAAGTAAGCGAAATTGTGTCAGGGTGCAAAAGTAAGACTTCGTATGGACACGACGAAATCAGCATGAAAACTGTTAAACATGTAATAAAGCAAATTGTAAGACCTTTAACCTATATATTTAACAGATCATTAATCACCGGAATATTTCCAAATGACATGAAAACGGCAAAAGTTATTCCTGTTTTTAAATCAGGAGATCGTCTCCAATTTTCTAACTATAGACCTATATCACTGTTACCCCAATTCTCCAAAATACTAGAAAAAATATTTAATAAAAGGTTAATGTCATTCATTGAAAATCATCACGTATTGACTGACGGGCAATATGGCTTCAGAAGTAATCACTCAACTTCATTAGCGTTAACCGAATTTGTCGAAAAGTTAACTTCAGCAATAGATAAACAAGAAAGCACTATCGGGGTCTTTATTGATCTGAAGAAAGCATTTGACACCGTTGATCATAAAATACTGCTAAGTAAGTTACAATGTTATGGAATAAGGGGTTTGGCACTAGATTGGATTAAAAGTTATTTAACCAATCGTGGTCAGTATGTGTGCTATAACAACAGTAATTCAGAGCTAAAGAATATCAAGTGTGGAGTCCCACAAGGATCAATCCTGGGCCCAGTACTATTTATTTTATATATAAATGACATGTGTGAAGTGTCAAAATTGCTTAATATTATTTTGTTTGCAGATGACACTAGCATTTTTTACTCAACTAGGAATATTGTGGATATAACATGTACAGTTAATAACGAACTAGAAAAACTAGATATATGGTTCAGAGTTAATAAATTATCGCTTAATGTGAACAAAACCAATTTTATCATGTTTACAAATAAAAAACAACTTAGACCAACAGTAAACATTGTTTTGAATGGAAAGAACATTGAGCAGGTGTCACATACAAAATTCCTTGGTGTAATCATTGATGAAAACTTAACGTGGAGAGAGCAGATAAAAACGGTTGAAACGAAGGTATCAAAAAGCATAGGTGTTTTGTATAAAACAAAGGATGTTCTTGATATTCAAGCATTACGCACGTTATACCAATCACTTGTTGAACCATATATGTCTTATTGCTGTGAAATATGGGGAAATACGTATCCGTCTAGAGTAAGAAAACTCTCTCTGCTACAGAAAAAAGCTATACGAATAATATATAGTCTTGATTACCATGGTCATACATCTGTATTTTTTCACTGTTCAAGAATTCTTAAACTTTAAGATTTAATTACACATAGGACTATGGTTATGCTTTATAAAGCAAACAACCACTGTTTAGAAGGTCGTGTACAGGCGTTCTTTGAACCAACTGCAGCCGTACACAAGTATGATACCAGACAATCTAAACTATTTTATGTTAAAAAAGCGAACACCACCCATAGACTACTGTCAATTACTGTCAGAGGAATACACGTATGGAACGGTCTTGAAAGTAATATAAGACAGTTGCCAAGTTTACAACAATTTAAAAAAAGTTTAAAGTCGACGTTACTTTCTTCGTATTTATGAACAATTAACACAATGCAAAAAAAATATTATTGTTGGTTGTATTAAATCTCATAACTTTTACTATAACTATTACGCATTTTAGTTGAGAAGGGCATAGCGCCTTACAAGTCATATGACTTCTGCTATGTCCTTTTAACAACAGCACCGATATTATATTGTATTGTCGTTACCATTATGTATTGTATTATTTTTCATACTATGTTGTATATTCCTGTGTTGCTGTTGTTAAATAAACATTCATTCATTCATTCATACTCACAGTGAATAAACATCTACTTACAGGGCTGGGCGGCGGAAAGTAGACCCTGTGCGTGAAGCAAATGCTGCCATCTCACCTACACCACTGCAACTACCAGCACCCCACTAATTGGACATACGACTGAACACTCTAATCTGACCGTTTATGACCGGGAATGCTCCAGTGGTAACGAAACAACTTTAAGATGATATTTATTAGTATCATTGGTGGGCTAGTTTACATTGGAACTCTTCATGAACAGATGGTGAAGTTCTTGCAACCTGTGGTGATGGCATTGATAGATAATCATCTGTTTCGCACATTCATGCGTTTTGTATTTATCAAACGTGTGCAGACATAGCAGTTGTTTATAAAATTAACTTAGTTTACATAGTTGTAATTGATAGTCACAATATCATCTCTGTGCAGGCAACATTATTATATTATGATCTAGAGTTTCACTTTAGCTGTCATTTATTATGTCTCATACATATAATAATCCTATGTGAAGTGATAATTCAAGTGGCGACATCTGGTGGGTTAGGCCAGGAGTAATCAAACACCCGGAGTCTATATAAATCCAGTTCAAACCAGTACCGGTCCCATTCGCCACTTGAGTTCGAGAAGCAGCATTGTGTCGTTCACTCAGGAGATCAATTTATTTTATTCGTATTTGCAAATTTAGTGTTGTTAGGTGTTGGGAAATTTTGTATTATACTTTTATCGTCTGCTAATAGTTTTCATAGTGTGTTTTAGTGCCTGTGGCTACGGCGGCCCCCTTTCGTCGAACTTGCGGGAGCTGATTCCTTTGTTCGCCTCGGCCCTCGTGCGTGCCGCCATTTTGCCATCTGACGACTTCAACTGCTCGCGTTCCCTCCACCCAGGTGCAGCTAAGTATATTTTATCTTTACGTTCTCCGAACTTATGGCGGGTACTACCCTCGCTTTAGTGCTGGGGGATAGTCACTTTTCTTGGCTGGAACGTTTCGTCTCGTCGTCCGGCATACGTTTCGGAACTGGGTCATCCGTTGTAGGCACGGATTGCCATTTTAAATTTGCCGGGTATCGGGGTGGCATCGTCTCGTCTGTTCGTGACGACGCCGATGTCCTCCGTTTACTGGATTTGCATCGGCCTGCTATCGTTGTGCTTTGTCTTTCGGGGAATGATGTGTACGGGAGTCGCGAATCCGTACTTACGGTAGGTATGCGATTGTACGATTATGCGCAGTCGCTGGTTGCTAGAGGGATATCCCATGTAGTCGTTTGTCAGGTCGTTAGACGACAGTGTGTTCGCCGCTATTCTTGGGAAGAGGGCACCCAACGGGTTTTAGAGATTAATGAATTCTTGAAGGCAGTTTGCGACACTGAAAGTTTGTCTTTTTGGTATCACCGCTGATTTTGGCAGTCGCAGTGTAACATTTTCCGGGGGGATGGGGTGCATTTTAATGACCTAGGAAACTATAAGCTTTGGCGTAGTGTTAAGGGTGCTGTTTTCGTGGCTTTGAAGCGGTTGGGACTCGGGCGATAATGGGGATACTGAGTAAAGCGGCGAACGCTTGTCTCATGGACGTTCACCTAGTTTAACCGTTTCATGGTGTTGTTTTAGGGGGTCATCTGCTCACGTGACGGTTGCATTGCCCGACCCGCTTGCCCTGGATATCTGCTGTTGTATTGTTTGTGTTCAATAAAGTATTAAACACCAAAACCATGACACCACTCTCATACTGGCCTATACTTTTGAGTCCCAAGTCACACTATGCTTCTTCGTTTTTGTTTTGTATGTCTTTTAGGTTTTCCCTCAGCATCAATCTGCCGATCTGTTTACATTTCTATTAACAATCTTGCTACGCCATTTAACATTATTTGCCTATGTTAACTGTCCTTTTATCTTGTTTCTTGGATCCTTGCTGACTTGGGACATCCTGTCTATATCTTACTGTGCTTGTGCTCTTGGGTTTCACACAGCTCTTTGTGGAGGTCGAGTTACTCCGTGTTTTCTGTCCGTTCTCTGCTTTCATGTTCAATCCAGGGTCTGTTTATCACAATTCTCACTAGTGGGGTGAGGGTGTAATATATATTCTGTAATTTTGTCTTTAGTTACTTTTATACAGTGTCATGTCTCTTGAAATGCGGCAACGCTAGCAGTGTCACTCCAGCTTCACAGTTGGGTAATTTTCACAAGTATGACTACCTGTCACATTTATGTATCTCCCGTGTCTGGTATCGGGAAGGACAGCAATGCCATTTGTGTAAGTGCGGGTCAGTTACTTAGCTTCCGTGTCTGGTATCGGGAAGGACAGCAATGCCATTTGTGTAAGTGCGGGTCAGTTACTTAGCTTCCGTGTCTGGTATCGGGAAAGACGGCAACGCCCTGCTGTGTTAGTGTGCGTCAGTTTAGCTTCCGTGTCTGGTATCGGGAAAGACGGCAATGCCCTGCTGTGTTAGTGTATGTCACAAGTGGGAATGTGTCAGGCTTACCAAGTGTCACTAATTGTTGTATTAATGATGCTATACGTTTCATTCATAATGCTACACGTTTTAGGCTTTGCATCACCAGACACTTCACGCTTTCGTTACAGTTTAATCAGCTCGTCACATATGGTGATTGGTAACATCAGTAAAGATGCACATTTCCATGCTTTGCATAACCAGTTTAAACGCTACTTGTCAGTCGCCGGCTTATGTCCGCTTTACAGGAAGTAAATCGATTAGTAATATCGATTAATGTTCCAAATTTTTGCATATGCTTAACCATTGCCTTTCCTCACCCAGCTTTACTGACTTCATATATTAACATATAGTTGTATACGGATATACAACTGCAGCGTTATCGCTATGCATATGGCGCCATTGCAAGTAATGGGTTGATATACACTGTGTGGACTCTTTCAGTTGTGTTATGTTTGTCAAATGCTTGCATATTAATTTGTAGTATGGCCCCAGTCCGACAGTCAGCCCGACAGAGAGCTCGTGGTCGCCCTGTGCAGCCGTCAGACCCAGCAGCTGTTGATCCGCCGAGACGCCTTGCCACTGCTGCTGCCACAGGGGTGGCGCAGCGACGTCTCCGAGCTACCTCGCATGTCCAACAAGACACCACTGCATCGTTGCGCAAGGACTTGAATGAGATTAGGGATTTACTGAGGTCAGTGTTACCAGTTACTCCAGCCACGACCCCGGCTAGATGCCATTGGCGGCTGAATGTCAATGGTAGTAGGCCAAGGAGGGGCAACTGACCCAGCCCCTGGCATGTCCAATGGTGGCAGTGGAGGCTCGGATGGCACCGAAGGACCCGCGACTTGGACCGGGGTCGTGGCTGGAGTAACTGGTAACACTGACCTCAGTAAATCCCTAATCTCATTCAAGTCCTTGCGCAACGATGCAGTGGTGTCTTGTTGGACATGCGAGGTAGCTCGGAGACGTCTCTGCGCCGTTGATTGGATGTTTTAAATATTTATAGACAGTACAAAAGGCGAGGAAGTGGGACCAGTCCCGGCACATCTTTCTTGACCACATCACGTGCATTAAGGGTTTAGAATTGTTGGAAAAAAGAAACGTTTAACTACAAAATGTGATTTGAGTTGTCTTTTGTAATAAAATATAAGTCACGCTATTGTAAACTGTGTTTACTCTTGTTTTCAAATCTTCATGAATGTGTAGCATGGGGCATCACAGACATTTTCAATAAACTTGCTACTCCAGCTGGAATGCATATAATTGTGCTTAGGTATTGAGGCGAAACAAGCTAGCTTCCTGAGATCATCTTCCACTCTCCCGATTTCACACCCACTTTCTCACCCAATCTTCCCATCTCGTCTGAGGCCTTCCTTCTTTTTCTGTCTTTGGTGTTTTCTGCCTAGGCTATAGTCATTGCATTCTTACATCGATTGCCTATGATTTAAATTCAGTTGAACTATTCAACTCGCATTGCTTTATAAAATATTATACACTGTATATAAACTCCGTAATAATCTTGTTCATGTGTTATACCATTTTAAGTTAAACTGAACGCCTTATTCGATTAAAATTAGGTAGTGTTGAATAAATAGCCTCATTTTTTCTAATAACATCAAATGATCGATATGGCAGCAAATAGCTGATAGAAAAGACGGTACCGTACATACACGGACCACAAACGGAACATTCGAAGCTAATACAACGAGCTAGTTGTGACTTGTGATTATCGTAAAGTTTTATAATGTGGTATTTCAGTTACGTACATATAGTAGCCGTCGCGGTCATTTGCGATTCTGCGTTGATCGGTAGGTGAGCCAAGGTCAAGTGGGCCGCTAGGCATACGTTATGGCATCATTCGGAATTCGGCGTGTGCAGTCTGCCCTTAGCACTGCCACTGGTCTTGTTCGTGCACTGCTCTATAATTATTATTAAATACTGGCGGCTTCGCTCTCTTGCTATGTGCTCTGTCAGCTGGCCAATCTATAGTATACAATAGTTGTCAGCGCAGGTCAGTGTACCTCCTCACTACCTAATAAGGAGCTGGTATCGCTTACCTACGACCACCCACGTAGTCATGCTCCTACTCATACCAAAACTACGCCTCAGTCGGTCGACTGCTTTAACGCCAACTAGTCGGTTGGTGTGTGCGCCCAAATCGGTTGGTGTGTGCGTAGCATTAGCGAACTTGGGCAACTGGTTGTAACTGGTTTAACCTCGTGGATCCTGAAACACGATGTATCATGCTTTTACAGTAGTGTGTACAATAATCGCTAAATGTCACTAGTTTTTCGCGGAAACTTCGTCAAATTATACCCGGATGTAGACAGGATATTTACCGACAGTTTGACACCACGTTTACATATATCTATCAATAGAAACGGTACTTTCTAGCAAATTCAAGTCAGCAGTCGATCGTAGATGTTCCACTAATCATGTTAGTGACGTCCATGGGCAAGAATTGTTGTTATTTAGTTAGCATGTCCGATGATTTGGATGAAAATGTGAAAAGCAGTAGCTATGTTGAGCAGTAGCTATGCAGTAGCCGTGTTTGACATCGGCGATGTTTCATTCGATTCTGAGCTGTCAAATAATTGCGCATTAGCCACAAAATAAAACTGATTTTGATGTATCTTATCGTCCATCTTGTTTCTTTTATTAGCCACGATAGGTTGAAACCAAAACCATTGAATGACACCGAGATCATTGATAATGTGTCTAGCATGTTCATCGCTTCTACAATACGATCTGCCATGGTTATTGAGATGGATGTAGCCACCAGCGCCCCTACATTGTTAGGGTAAGCTGACACCTGTAGGTTGATGCCACTGATCGGGCAGCGAAATAGTGGGACGCTGTTTGGTCTCAGATAATAATATTGACATTTGATATACGTGTCAACCTGCAATGCTTTGAATATCACAAATCATTTTCGCAAGTCAAATGGTGGTCATATGGTCACTAACACTGATCGATCACCTACGCATTGTACGGAAGTGAGTTGAATCAGACTCCTATCTGGCTTTGCAAAGCCATCTGTGAGACCAGTGCAGACACATATGTATTTCCGAAACCACTGGAACTAGCTGAGATCATATTTACACTTAAGGATTTTGCTAGCTAGGCAATCTGTCATGGGTTACTGAGACTGATACATTTAGCAGCGCCCCCTTCTGGCCGTCAGGATGGTCTGGAGGTGAATATTCGTTCCCCGGAATAATTTAGGAGACTCCGATTTCAAATATACAATTACTTGGCTCCTATGGCATTTATTTCCGCCATTTGTAAAGATGGCGGTAGTCAATACAAATGTCCCCATATCTCAAAAACTACGTCACGTAGAGCAATTTTATTGACGTTGTTGGATACCTTGGTGGATAGCGATATCAAATATGTTAGGGAAATTGTTCATGAAAACATGGGTGCAGTAGCATATCACACTGTGTTTAACAGACCCCCCCCCCCCAACGGGAGGCTAAGCGTGCACCAAGCATACAAGGAAGCCGCGACATCAGCAACAACCTGATTGGGCGCGATGTACACGTTACGGTCTAACATGTCACACTGGAGATGAGTGCACGTGGAATGCCACAAATGTGGAAAGATGGGAACGTTGTTCTCATGTGTCGTAGTAACAAGAAGAAACAGCAGACATAGAATAACAGACTTTCTGTTAACCGACCCGTCCGATATGTGATTGAGCCTGCCGAACAAAGTGTCAATAGTGTGGATGGCTCATCATCATGCTGTCCGTCACGATGTGACAAAGACTGCTTCCATCACTTGACTATTGCTCTCCATGTAACTCTATGCTGTGAGAGTGATATCTTTGTCATGGTATCCATGAATCGGTCTGATGATTTGTCTTTATCTTAGTATTGTCCTCTTCAAAAACGAGTACTTTTTTTAGATGCTTTACCTCCAAACAGCCCCAACTCGGGGTAACGCAGGAGTTGTCCTTCTCTCTTGAATTATTGAGTCCACTACAGGTTACACATTTACCCTCTGTGTGGGATATTTTACTTCCCCTGGCATAGACACCAGATAGAAGGGACCACCTGCTTTTAGTGTCTCTTCCGAAAGACACAGGCAAATATGGGGTGAACGAAATTGCCGAAGTTTCGAAACGGCGGCAGGTGGGATTGAACCACCGTCCCCTCGATTGACAGTCCGACGCTCTACCACGCGACCACCGCTCCCCACTACGTTACATCCAGTCAGAGTTCTAACATTGTATTTCTTTCTTGTCTGCATGATGATATCCTCTCAGTTTATTAATATTATTGCTACAGCTGAAATTGCAGCAGGTGTGAAATGTATCTTCAGTACTCTGCCCGTCAATCTCCATACCTGCACCAAGGCCCACAAGTGAAGTCAAGTGCCTGACAAACCCATACTGATTGTTCGTGAGTAGTCACAGCGATGCACCTTCAAAGTAACATGAGGTCATTAACCACCAGTCACAATTCTATGCACAGTATGAGAGAACACACCTTTCTCACAATATTCTGAACTTATTATTACAAATACTGAATAATAACACCCAACATTACAATAATTTAACTCTTTAGAATTTGTTTACACTGGCATATAGTCGTACTCACGTACTATATGAGAAGGAATTTATTTTTGATTGAAATGACTGCTCGGAATGGTGGTCACCGTTCAGTGATAAGATGTTCTGTTTGTAGCACAATATAGTACTAAATATGTTCGAATTGTTTGGTTACAACTGTTCATTTGCTGTTTTGTGGTTTTCCAGGTGATTCAGATACATTGGCCCAGTCAAAGGAAGGACAGTAAATGTTGAACCTGACGAGAACTGACAATCCCGAAAGGTTTGTAACTATCAAAGCCGACAATCATGTTGTTTTTGTAACACGGTGAATTTTTTCCTGTCTCACAGGTTGCTGTCACGTTCTTCCAGTCACGCAGATGTTCTATGTCACGTCATGGTATATGTTTTCATTGCTACTCACAGTGATACTACAGATCAGTAAACATTCAAAAATCAATGTCGGCTGTATATACAGAGCACCGAATACTAGCATTAGCAAATTTAATGACAATTTATCATATATACTAGGAAATCTTACCAGTAAAGTGGTGTACATATGTGGTGATTTTAATATAGATCTATTACACTGTGAAGAACAAACTGAATCGAAACATTTCGTTGATCAAATGTTCAGTTCTGGATTGTATCCCTTGATCACCAGGCCAACAAGAATAACAGGCACGACTGCAGCTATAATAGATAACATTTTTTGTTCTGAGCTATGCAGAAACAAAATGTGCGGCATTGTTTTAAGCGATGCTACGGATCATATGCCAATTTTCGTTCTGTGTGATAATAGTACTTACGTGACCAATAATAATGATCAAAAAGTGAAGTATAACAGAACATTGGACGATGAAGCCTTAAGCAAATTTGAACAAGACTTAAGCCATACAAACTGGGAAACTGTACTGAACGAATGTAATCCCAATTTAGCATACTTGCAATTTATGCAAATACTAAGTAACACCTACAACAATGCTTGTCCTGTCAAAATAAGAATGTATACAAACAACACTAAACGGAAGGAAAAACCTTGGATATCAAGAGGCCTAAAAAATGCTTGCATTAAAAAAAATAACTTGTACTTAGCATTTCTAAAAAGAAGGTCATTGTTAACAGAACGTCGCTATAAAAACTACAAAAACAAGTTAACAAAAATCTTGCGTATTGAAAAAAAGAACTATTATAGACAGAAACTGGAAGAGTGTAAGGCCAACGCTAGTGAAACGTGGAAAATTCTTAACACTATAATTGGCAAAAGAAAGTCGGAAGCAAAATATTCAAATGAATTCATTGTTGATAACGATCGAGTAACATTAGACAACGAAGAAATTGCTAATCATTTCAATAACTTCTTTGTTAACATAGGTACAATATTATCTAACAGTATAGAGCCATGCCAAGGAACACAACCGACTGACTTTCTAAAAAACCAGGTATCAGAGTCAATGTATATGTATCCCGTTACTGAGAAAGAAGTAAGCGAAATTGTGTCAGGGTGCAAAAGTAAGACTTCGTATGGACACGACGAAATCAGCATGAAAACTGTTAAACATGTAATAAAGCAAATTGTAAGACCTTTAACCTATATATTTAACAGATCATTAATCACCGGAATATTTCCAAATGACATGAAAACGGCAAAAGTTATTCCTGTTTTTAAATCAGGAGATCGTCTCCAATTTTCTAACTATAGACCTATATCACTGTTACCCCAATTCTCCAAAATACTAGAAAAAATATTTAATAAAAGGTTAATGTCATTCATTGAAAATCATCACGTATTGACTGACGGGCAATATGGCTTCAGAAGTAATCACTCAACTTCATTAGCGTTAACCGAATTTGTCGAAAAGTTAACTTCAGCAATAGATAAACAAGAAAGCACTATCGGGGTCTTTATTGATCTGAAGAAAGCATTTGACACCGTTGATCATAAAATACTGCTAAGTAAGTTACAATGTTATGGAATAAGGGGTTTGGCACTAGATTGGATTAAAAGTTATTTAACCAATCGTGGTCAGTATGTGTGCTATAACAACAGTAATTCAGAGCTAAAGAATATCAAGTGTGGAGTCCCACAAGGATCAATCCTGGGCCCAGTACTATTTATTTTATATATAAATGACATGTGTGAAGTGTCAAAATTGCTTAATATTATTTTGTTTGCAGATGACACTAGCATTTTTTACTCAACTAGGAATATTGTGGATATAACATGTACAGTTAATAACGAACTAGAAAAACTAGATATATGGTTCAGAGTTAATAAATTATCGCTTAATGTGAACAAAACCAATTTTATCATGTTTACAAATAAAAAACAACTTAGACCAACAGTAAACATTGTTTTGAATGGAAAGAACATTGAGCAGGTGTCACATACAAAATTCCTTGGTGTAATCATTGATGAAAACTTAACGTGGAGAGAGCAGATAAAAACGGTTGAAACGAAGGTATCAAAAAGCATAGGTGTTTTGTATAAAACAAAGGATGTTCTTGATATTCAAGCATTACGCACGTTATACCAATCACTTGTTGAACCATATATGTCTTATTGCTGTGAAATATGGGGAAATACGTATCCGTCTAGAGTAAGAAAACTCTCTCTGCTACAGAAAAAAGCTATACGAATAATATATAGTCTTGATTACCATGGTCATACATCTGTATTTTTTCACTGTTCAAGAATTCTTAAACTTTAAGATTTAATTACACATAGGACTATGGTTATGCTTTATAAAGCAAACAACCACTGTTTAGAAGGTCGTGTACAGGCGTTCTTTGAACCAACTGCAGCCGTACACAAGTATGATACCAGACAATCTAAACTATTTTATGTTAAAAAAGCGAACACCACCCATAGACTACTGTCAATTACTGTCAGAGGAATACACGTATGGAACGGTCTTGAAAGTAATATAAGACAGTTGCCAAGTTTACAACAATTTAAAAAAAGTTTAAAGTCGACGTTACTTTCTTCGTATTTATGAACAATTAACACAATGCAAAAAAAATATTATTGTTGGTTGTATTAAATCTCATAACTTTTACTATAACTATTACGCATTTTAGTTGAGAAGGGCATAGCGCCTTACAAGTCATATGACTTCTGCTATGTCCTTTTAACAACAGCACCGATATTATATTGTATTGTCGTTACCATTATGTATTGTATTATTTTTCATACTATGTTGTATATTCCTGTGTTGCTGTTGTTAAATAAACATTCATTCATTCATTCATACTCACAGTGAATAAACATCTACTTACAGGGCTGGGCGGCGGAAAGTAGACCCTGTGCGTGAAGCAAATGCTGCCATCTCACCTACACCACTGCAACTACCAGCACCCCACTAATTGGACATACGACTGAACACTCTAATCTGACCGTTTATGACCGGGAATGCTCCAGTGGTAACGAAACAACTTTAAGATGATATTTATTAGTATCATTGGTGGGCTAGTTTACATTGGAACTCTTCATGAACAGATGGTGAAGTTCTTGCAACCTGTGGTGATGGCATTGATAGATAATCATCTGTTTCGCACATTCATGCGTTTTGTATTTATCAAACGTGTGCAGACATAGCAGTTGTTTATAAAATTAACTTAGTTTACATAGTTGTAATTGATAGTCACAATATCATCTCTGTGCAGGCAACATTATTATATTATGATCTAGAGTTTCACTTTAGCTGTCATTTATTATGTCTCATACATATAATAATCCTATGTGAAGTGATAATTCAAGTGGCGACATCTGGTGGGTTAGGCCAGGAGTAATCAAACACCCGGAGTCTATATAAATCCAGTTCAAACCAGTACCGGTCCCATTCGCCACTTGAGTTCGAGAAGCAGCATTGTGTCGTTCACTCAGGAGATCAATTTATTTTATTCGTATTTGCAAATTTAGTGTTGTTAGGTGTTGGGAAATTTTGTATTATACTTTTATCGTCTGCTAATAGTTTTCATAGTGTGTTTTAGTGCCTGTGGCTACGGCGGCCCCCTTTCGTCGAACTTGCGGGAGCTGATTCCTTTGTTCGCCTCGGCCCTCGTGCGTGCCGCCATTTTGCCATCTGACGACTTCAACTGCTCGCGTTCCCTCCACCCAGGTGCAGCTAAGTATATTTTATCTTTACGTTCTCCGAACTTATGGCGGGTACTACCCTCGCTTTAGTGCTGGGGGATAGTCACTTTTCTTGGCTGGAACGTTTCGTCTCGTCGTCCGGCATACGTTTCGGAACTGGGTCATCCGTTGTAGGCACGGATTGCCATTTTAAATTTGCCGGGTATCGGGGTGGCATCGTCTCGTCTGTTCGTGACGACGCCGATGTCCTCCGTTTACTGGATTTGCATCGGCCTGCTATCGTTGTGCTTTGTCTTTCGGGGAATGATGTGTACGGGAGTCGCGAATCCGTACTTACGGTAGGTATGCGATTGTACGATTATGCGCAGTCGCTGGTTGCTAGAGGGATATCCCATGTAGTCGTTTGTCAGGTCGTTAGACGACAGTGTGTTCGCCGCTATTCTTGGGAAGAGGGCACCCAACGGGTTTTAGAGATTAATGAATTCTTGAAGGCAGTTTGCGACACTGAAAGTTTGTCTTTTTGGTATCACCGCTGATTTTGGCAGTCGCAGTGTAACATTTTCCGGGGGGATGGGGTGCATTTTAATGACCTAGGAAACTATAAGCTTTGGCGTAGTGTTAAGGGTGCTGTTTTCGTGGCTTTGAAGCGGTTGGGACTCGGGCGATAATGGGGATACTGAGTAAAGCGGCGAACGCTTGTCTCATGGACGTTCACCTAGTTTAACCGTTTCATGGTGTTGTTTTAGGGGGTCATCTGCTCACGTGACGGTTGCATTGCCCGACCCGCTTGCCCTGGATATCTGCTGTTGTATTGTTTGTGTTCAATAAAGTATTAAACACCAAAACCATGACACCACTCTCATACTGGCCTATACTTTTGAGTCCCAAGTCACACTATGCTTCTTCGTTTTTGTTTTGTATGTCTTTTAGGTTTTCCCTCAGCATCAATCTGCCGATCTGTTTACATTTCTATTAACAATCTTGCTACGCCATTTAACATTATTTGCCTATGTTAACTGTCCTTTTATCTTGTTTCTTGGATCCTTGCTGACTTGGGACATCCTGTCTATATCTTACTGTGCTTGTGCTCTTGGGTTTCACACAGCTCTTTGTGGAGGTCGAGTTACTCCGTGTTTTCTGTCCGTTCTCTGCTTTCATGTTCAATCCAGGGTCTGTTTATCACAATTCTCACTAGTGGGGTGAGGGTGTAATATATATTCTGTAATTTTGTCTTTAGTTACTTTTATACAGTGTCATGTCTCTTGAAATGCGGCAACGCTAGCAGTGTCACTCCAGCTTCACAGTTGGGTAATTTTCACAAGTATGACTACCTGTCACATTTATGTATCTCCCGTGTCTGGTATCGGGAAGGACAGCAATGCCATTTGTGTAAGTGCGGGTCAGTTACTTAGCTTCCGTGTCTGGTATCGGGAAGGACAGCAATGCCATTTGTGTAAGTGCGGGTCAGTTACTTAGCTTCCGTGTCTGGTATCGGGAAAGACGGCAACGCCCTGCTGTGTTAGTGTGCGTCAGTTTAGCTTCCGTGTCTGGTATCGGGAAAGACGGCAATGCCCTGCTGTGTTAGTGTATGTCACAAGTGGGAATGTGTCAGGCTTACCAAGTGTCACTAATTGTTGTATTAATGATGCTATACGTTTCATTCATAATGCTACACGTTTTAGGCTTTGCATCACCAGACACTTCACGCTTTCGTTACAGTTTAATCAGCTCGTCACATATGGTGATTGGTAACATCAGTAAAGATGCACATTTCCATGCTTTGCATAACCAGTTTAAACGCTACTTGTCAGTCGCCGGCTTATGTCCGCTTTACAGGAAGTAAATCGATTAGTAATATCGATTAATGTTCCAAATTTTTGCATATGCTTAACCATTGCCTTTCCTCACCCAGCTTTACTGACTTCATATATTAACATATAGTTGTATACGGATATACAACTGCAGCGTTATCGCTATGCATATGGCGCCATTGCAAGTAATGGGTTGATATACACTGTGTGGACTCTTTCAGTTGTGTTATGTTTGTCAAATGCTTGCATATTAATTTGTAGTATGGCCCCAGTCCGACAGTCAGCCCGACAGAGAGCTCGTGGTCGCCCTGTGCAGCCGTCAGACCCAGCAGCTGTTGATCCGCCGAGACGCCTTGCCACTGCTGCTGCCACAGGGGTGGCGCAGCGACGTCTCCGAGCTACCTCGCATGTCCAACAAGACACCACTGCATCGTTGCGCAAGGACTTGAATGAGATTAGGGATTTACTGAGGTCAGTGTTACCAGTTACTCCAGCCACGACCCCGGCTAGATGCCATTGGCGGCTGAATGTCAATGGTAGTAGGCCAAGGAGGGGCAACTGACCCAGCCCCTGGCATGTCCAATGGTGGCAGTGGAGGCTCGGATGGCACCGAAGGACCCGCGACTTGGACCGGGGTCGTGGCTGGAGTAACTGGTAACACTGACCTCAGTAAATCCCTAATCTCATTCAAGTCCTTGCGCAACGATGCAGTGGTGTCTTGTTGGACATGCGAGGTAGCTCGGAGACGTCTCTGCGCCGTTGATTGGATGTTTTAAATATTTATAGACAGTACAAAAGGCGAGGAAGTGGGACCAGTCCCGGCACATCTTTCTTGACCACATCACGTGCATTAAGGGTTTAGAATTGTTGGAAAAAAGAAACGTTTAACTACAAAATGTGATTTGAGTTGTCTTTTGTAATAAAATATAAGTCACGCTATTGTAAACTGTGTTTACTCTTGTTTTCAAATCTTCATGAATGTGTAGCATGGGGCATCACAGACATTTTCAATAAACTTGCTACTCCAGCTGGAATGCATATAATTGTGCTTAGGTATTGAGGCGAAACAAGCTAGCTTCCTGAGATCATCTTCCACTCTCCCGATTTCACACCCACTTTCTCACCCAATCTTCCCATCTCGTCTGAGGCCTTCCTTCTTTTTCTGTCTTTGGTGTTTTCTGCCTAGGCTATAGTCATTGCATTCTTACATCGATTGCCTATGATTTAAATTCAGTTGAACTATTCAACTCGCATTGCTTTATAAAATATTATACACTGTATATAAACTCCGTAATAATCTTGTTCATGTGTTATACCATTTTAAGTTAAACTGAACGCCTTATTCGATTAAAATTAGGTAGTGTTGAATAAATAGCCTCATTTTTTCTAATAACATCAAATGATCGATATGGCAGCAAATAGCTGATAGAAAAGACGGTACCGTACATACACGGACCACAAACGGAACATTCGAAGCTAATACAACGAGCTAGTTGTGACTTGTGATTATCGTAAAGTTTTATAATGTGGTATTTCAGTTACGTACATATAGTAGCCGTCGCGGTCATTTGCGATTCTGCGTTGATCGGTAGGTGAGCCAAGGTCAAGTGGGCCGCTAGGCATACGTTATGGCATCATTCGGAATTCGGCGTGTGCAGTCTGCCCTTAGCACTGCCACTGGTCTTGTTCGTGCACTGCTCTATAATTATTATTAAATACTGGCGGCTTCGCTCTCTTGCTATGTGCTCTGTCAGCTGGCCAATCTATAGTATACAATAGTTGTCAGCGCAGGTCAGTGTACCTCCTCACTACCTAATAAGGAGCTGGTATCGCTTACCTACGACCACCCACGTAGTCATGCTCCTACTCATACCAAAACTACGCCTCAGTCGGTCGACTGCTTTAACGCCAACTAGTCGGTTGGTGTGTGCGCCCAAATCGGTTGGTGTGTGCGTAGCATTAGCGAACTTGGGCAACTGGTTGTAACTGGTTTAACCTCGTGGATCCTGAAACACGATGTATCATGCTTTTACAGTAGTGTGTACAATAATCGCTAAATGTCACTAGTTTTTCGCGGAAACTTCGTCAAATTATACCCGGATGTAGACAGGATATTTACCGACAGTTTGACACCACGTTTACATATATCTATCAATAGAAACGGTACTTTCTAGCAAATTCAAGTCAGCAGTCGATCGTAGATGTTCCACTAATCATGTTAGTGACGTCCATGGGCAAGAATTGTTGTTATTTAGTTAGCATGTCCGATGATTTGGATGAAAATGTGAAAAGCAGTAGCTATGTTGAGCAGTAGCTATGCAGTAGCCGTGTTTGACATCGGCGATGTTTCATTCGATTCTGAGCTGTCAAATAATTGCGCATTAGCCACAAAATAAAACTGATTTTGATGTATCTTATCGTCCATCTTGTTTCTTTTATTAGCCACGATAGGTTGAAACCAAAACCATTGAATGACACCGAGATCATTGATAATGTGTCTAGCATGTTCATCGCTTCTACAATACGATCTGCCATGGTTATTGAGATGGATGTAGCCACCAGCGCCCCTACATTGTTAGGGTAAGCTGACACCTGTAGGTTGATGCCACTGATCGGGCAGCGAAATAGTGGGACGCTGTTTGGTCTCAGATAATAATATTGACATTTGATATACGTGTCAACCTGCAATGCTTTGAATATCACAAATCATTTTCGCAAGTCAAATGGTGGTCATATGGTCACTAACACTGATCGATCACCTACGCATTGTACGGAAGTGAGTTGAATCAGACTCCTAACTGGCTTTGCAAAGCCATCTGTGAGACCAGTGCAGACACATATGTATTTCCGAAACCACTGGAACTAGCTGAGATCATATTTACACTTAAGGATTTTGCTAGCTAGGCAATCTGTCATGGGTTACTGAGACTGATACATTTAGCAGCGCCCCCTTCTGGCCGTCAGGATGGTCTGGAGGTGAATATTCGTTCCCCGGAATAATTTAGGAGACTCCGATTTCAAATATACAATTACTTGGCTCCTATGGCATTTATTTCCGCCATTTGTAAAGATGGCGGTAGTCAATACAAATGTCCCCATATCTCAAAAACTACGTCACGTAGAGCAATTTTATTGACGTTGTTGGATACCTTGGTGGATAGCGATATCAAATATGTTAGGGAAATTGTTCATGAAAACATGGGTGCAGTAGCATATCACACTGTGTTTAACAGACCCCCCCCCCCCCCCAACGGGAGGCTAAGCGTGCACCAAGCATACAAGGAAGCCGCGACATCAGCAACAACCTGATTGGGCGCGATGTACACGTTACGGTCTAACATGTCACACTGGAGATGAGTGCACGTGGAATGCCACAAATGTGGAAAGATGGGAACGTTGTTCTCATGTGTCGTAGTAACAAGAAGAAACAGCAGACATAGAATAACAGACTTTCTGTTAACCGACCCGTCCGATATGTGATTGAGCCTGCCGAACAAAGTGTCAATAGTGTGGATGGCTCATCATCATGCTGTCCGTCACGATGTGACAAAGACTGCTTCCATCACTTGACTATTGCTCTCCATGTAACTCTATGCTGTGAGAGTGATATCTTTGTCATGGTATCCATGAATCGGTCTGATGATTTGTCTTTATCTTAGTATTGTCCTCTTCAAAAACGAGTACTTTTTTTAGATGCTTTACCTCCAAACAGCCCCAACTCGGGGTAACGCAGGAGTTGTCCTTCTCTCTTGAATTATTGAGTCCACTACAGGTTACACATTTACCCTCTGTGTGGGATATTTTACTTCCCCTGGCATAGACACCAGATAGAAGGGACCACCGGCTTTTAGTGTCTCTTCCGAAAGACACAGGCAAATATGGGGTGAACGAAATTGCCGAAGTTTCGAAACGGCGGCAGGTGGGATTGAACCACCGTCCCCTCGATTGACAGTCCGACGCTCTACCACGCGACCACCGCTCCCCACTACGTTACATCCAGTCAGAGTTCTAACATTGTATTTCTTTCTTGTCTGCATGATGATATCCTCTCAGTTTATTAATATTATTGCTACAGCTGAAATTGCAGCAGGTGTGAAATGTATCTTCAGTACTCTGCCCGTCAATCTCCATACCTGCACCAAGGCCCACAAGTGAAGTCAAGTGCCTGACAAACCCATACTGATTGTTCGTGAGTAGTCACAGCGATGCACCTTCAAAGTAACATGAGGTCATTAACCACCAGTCACAATTCTATGCACAGTATGAGAGAACACACCTTTCTCACAATATTCTGAACTTATTATTACAAATACTGAATAATAACACCCAACATTACAATAATGTAACTCTTTAGAATTTGTTTACACTGGCATATAGTCGTACTCACGTACTATATGAGAAGGAATTTATTTTTGATTGAAATGACTGCTCGGAATGGTGGTCACCGTTCAGTGATAAGATGTTCTGTTTGTAGCACAATATAGTACTAAATATGTTCGAATTGTTTGGTTACAACTGTTCATTTGCTGTTTTGTGGTTTTCCAGGTGATTCAGATACATTGGCCCAGTCAAAGGAAGGACAGTAAATGTTGAACCTGACGAGAACTGACAATCCCGAAAGGTTTGTAACTATCAAAGCCGACAATCATGTTGTTTTTGTAACACGGTGAATTTTTTCCTGTCTCACAGGTTGCTGTCACGTTCTTCCAGTCACGCAGATGTTCTATGTCACGTCATGGTATATGTTTTCATTGCTACTCACAGTGATACTACAGATCAGTAAACATTCAAAAATCAATGTCGGCTGTATATACAGAGCACCGAATACTAGCATTAGCAAATTTAATGACAATTTATCATATATACTAGGAAATCTTACCAGTAAAGTGGTGTACATATGTGGTGATTTTAATATAGATCTATTACACTGTGAAGAACAAACTGAATCGAAACATTTCGTTGATCAAATGTTCAGTTCTGGATTGTATCCCTTGATCACCAGGCCAACAAGAATAACAGGCACGACTGCAGCTATAATAGATAACATTTTTTGTTCTGAGCTATGCAGAAACAAAATGTGCGGCATTGTTTTAAGCGATGCTACGGATCATATGCCAATTTTCGTTCTGTGTGATAATAGTACTTACGTGACCAATAATAATGATCAAAAAGTGAAGTATAACAGAACATTGGACGATGAAGCCTTAAGCAAATTTGAACAAGACTTAAGCCATACAAACTGGGAAACTGTACTGAACGAATGTAATCCCAATTTAGCATACTTGCAATTTATGCAAATACTAAGTAACACCTACAACAATGCTTGTCCTGTCAAAATAAGAATGTATACAAACAACACTAAACGGAAGGAAAAACCTTGGATATCAAGAGGCCTAAAAAATGCTTGCATTAAAAAAAATAACTTGTACTTAGCATTTCTAAAAAGAAGGTCATTGTTAACAGAACGTCGCTATAAAAACTACAAAAACAAGTTAACAAAAATCTTGCGTATTGAAAAAAAGAACTATTATAGACAGAAACTGGAAGAGTGTAAGGCCAACGCTAGTGAAACGTGGAAAATTCTTAACACTATAATTGGCAAAAGAAAGTCGGAAGCAAAATATTCAAATGAATTCATTGTTGATAACGATCGAGTAACATTAGACAACGAAGAAATTGCTAATCATTTCAATAACTTCTTTGTTAACATAGGTACAATATTATCTAACAGTATAGAGCCATGCCAAGGAACACAACCGACTGACTTTCTAAAAAACCAGGTATCAGAGTCAATGTATATGTATCCCGTTACTGAGAAAGAAGTAAGCGAAATTGTGTCAGGGTGCAAAAGTAAGACTTCGTATGGACACGACGAAATCAGCATGAAAACTGTTAAACATGTAATAAAGCAAATTGTAAGACCTTTAACCTATATATTTAACAGATCATTAATCACCGGAATATTTCCAAATGACATGAAAACGGCAAAAGTTATTCCTGTTTTTAAATCAGGAGATCGTCTCCAATTTTCTAACTATAGACCTATATCACTGTTACCCCAATTCTCCAAAATACTAGAAAAAATATTTAATAAAAGGTTAATGTCATTCATTGAAAATCATCACGTATTGACTGACGGGCAATATGGCTTCAGAAGTAATCACTCAACTTCATTAGCGTTAACCGAATTTGTCGAAAAGTTAACTTCAGCAATAGATAAACAAGAAAGCACTATCGGGGTCTTTATTGATCTGAAGAAAGCATTTGACACCGTTGATCATAAAATACTGCTAAGTAAGTTACAATGTTATGGAATAAGGGGTTTGGCACTAGATTGGATTAAAAGTTATTTAACCAATCGTGGTCAGTATGTGTGCTATAACAACAGTAATTCAGAGCTAAAGAATATCAAGTGTGGAGTCCCACAAGGATCAATCCTGGGCCCAGTACTATTTATTTTATATATAAATGACATGTGTGAAGTGTCAAAATTGCTTAATATTATTTTGTTTGCAGATGACACTAGCATTTTTTACTCAACTAGGAATATTGTGGATATAACATGTACAGTTAATAACGAACTAGAAAAACTAGATATATGGTTCAGAGTTAATAAATTATCGCTTAATGTGAACAAAACCAATTTTATCATGTTTACAAATAAAAAACAACTTAGACCAACAGTAAACATTGTTTTGAATGGAAAGAACATTGAGCAGGTGTCACATACAAAATTCCTTGGTGTAATCATTGATGAAAACTTAACGTGGAGAGAGCAGATAAAAACGGTTGAAACGAAGGTATCAAAAAGCATAGGTGTTTTGTATAAAACAAAGGATGTTCTTGATATTCAAGCATTACGCACGTTATACCAATCACTTGTTGAACCATATATGTCTTATTGCTGTGAAATATGGGGAAATACGTATCCGTCTAGAGTAAGAAAACTCTCTCTGCTACAGAAAAAAGCTATACGAATAATATATAGTCTTGATTACCATGGTCATACATCTGTATTTTTTCACTGTTCAAGAATTCTTAAACTTTAAGATTTAATTACACATAGGACTATGGTTATGCTTTATAAAGCAAACAACCACTGTTTAGAAGGTCGTGTACAGGCGTTCTTTGAACCAACTGCAGCCGTACACAAGTATGATACCAGACAATCTAAACTATTTTATGTTAAAAAAGCGAACACCACCCATAGACTACTGTCAATTACTGTCAGAGGAATACACGTATGGAACGGTCTTGAAAGTAATATAAGACAGTTGCCAAGTTTACAACAATTTAAAAAAAGTTTAAAGTCGACGTTACTTTCTTCGTATTTATGAACAATTAACACAATGCAAAAAAAATATTATTGTTGGTTGTATTAAATCTCATAACTTTTACTATAACTATTACGCATTTTAGTTGAGAAGGGCATAGCGCCTTACAAGTCATATGACTTCTGCTATGTCCTTTTAACAACAGCACCGATATTATATTGTATTGTCGTTACCATTATGTATTGTATTATTTTTCATACTATGTTGTATATTCCTGTGTTGCTGTTGTTAAATAAACATTCATTCATTCATTCATACTCACAGTGAATAAACATCTACTTACAGGGCTGGGCGGCGGAAAGTAGACCCTGTGCGTGAAGCAAATGCTGCCATCTCACCTACACCACTGCAACTACCAGCACCCCACTAATTGGACATACGACTGAACACTCTAATCTGACCGTTTATGACCGGGAATGCTCCAGTGGTAACGAAACAACTTTAAGATGATATTTATTAGTATCATTGGTGGGCTAGTTTACATTGGAACTCTTCATGAACAGATGGTGAAGTTCTTGCAACCTGTGGTGATGGCATTGATAGATAATCATCTGTTTCGCACATTCATGCGTTTTGTATTTATCAAACGTGTGCAGACATAGCAGTTGTTTATAAAATTAACTTAGTTTACATAGTTGTAATTGATAGTCACAATATCATCTCTGTGCAGGCAACATTATTATATTATGATCTAGAGTTTCACTTTAGCTGTCATTTATTATGTCTCATACATATAATAATCCTATGTGAAGTGATAATTCAAGTGGCGACATCTGGTGGGTTAGGCCAGGAGTAATCAAACACCCGGAGTCTATATAAATCCAGTTCAAACCAGTACCGGTCCCATTCGCCACTTAGTTCGAGAAGCAGCATTGTGTCGTTCACTCAGGAGATCAATTTATTTTATTCGTATTTGCAAATTTAGTGTTGTTAGGGGAAATTTTATATCAGTATGTCACCTATATTTTCTTGAAAATTATTATTTGTCATTATCTCCTAAACAGTGTTCAATCTGCTCTCTTGCAGCAACATCGTCCACGCCCGTGTGTGAGACCGTCCATGCCCGTGTCTGAGACCGTCCATGCCCGTGTGTGAGACCGTCCATGCCCGTGTGTGAGACCATCCATGCCCGTGTGTGAGACCGTCCATGCCCGTGTGTGAGTGAAGATGGAACACTCGAAGGACCAACAACACCATCACAAGTCAACACCAATTCACTACATTCTAATCCAGCGTTTACTCTTTATAATAAATTGTCTAACAGTTATGATTTATTCTGAAAACTCGAGGGCACACTACTGTAATGTACAGCTCAACTGGAACTTGAGTCCAGTAGTTCAGTCAGACATGAATAGTTGTATGAATGATATCGGAAGGAAGGGTGGTTGGAAAAACATTTATGTAGTCGAGTTTTCAACGATAAGTGTTGATAATTTTCAAAAAGTAAAAATGCTTTTATTTTGAGAGAGAAAAATGCTACTCAAGTTAAAACACCTTCCTGAAATGGCGATGATCGACATTTTCCAAACAATCAACTTAATTTTTGGGAGCTAAGATACCATATATCAAGAGGCTGGCTTAGCCCTCAATTTCTCCACTATTCCGACACCGAAGATTACCTGTGTTAATCGCATGTTCTAGCATTGCGTTCCTTATAGCAACGTACTGATTTGTCTGTACACTTGCTGCATTCGTTCAACAATCTCATAAGCTCGCGAAGTACTGGAAAAAGGAAATGCACACCCTGCTTCGCAAAGTGATGTCTTAATATAGTATAATCATAATCCCACCTTGGAATGTGGTTGCGCCGACCGTGGAGTACAACGGCTGCACTCCATACTTGAGGTTACGATAACGTTTCATTACGTCACAGACGTACTTAACAGAGCATAAGCCAATCAGAACATCGAATAACTTCCGCGGGGTGTTTTGCGAAATGAGGTACCACAATAACTAATACGACAGAGGGCGCTCTAACGCAACTAAGGTCAGAGCCTTAGATAGATAGATATCTAAGTCTCTGACTAGGTTCTTTGCGCCGTCTTTCACCTTTTATTGACGTGTGTAAAATGCGGCACCGTGTTGCGGAACATTTTGCGGAACGCTTGTTTAAATCATCCTACAATCAGCTGTTGAACTCGCATGACTCCGAAGCCTCACACATAGCTAAATATGGATACAGTCTGACATGTCCGTCAATGTGAAGCCATAATATGTACATTAATGTACATTTGCAACCGATGGAACGTCGACTGGTGGCCCGACGACAGGTGTGCTGGCTCGTTGCGGGAAAGGATGTTTAAAAAACAACTACAGCTCACCGTATGCATCACACAAGACTGCTACGTCTTCATAAATAAATATTGATGTCGTATAACATGTCCGTCAATATGAAAGCATAATGTCTACATTAATGTACATTTACAGTCGATGAAACGTCTTGGGACGTTCGATTGAATTCAGTGCCAAAATGGTGTTGTTTTGGGTGTCTATTGACCACACATACGGCATGCACACATATGTTAAAACCTTGGGCAAGTTTTCACTTTATATTGCTCCGGTTCACTCTACTGTATAAATGAGTTTTTGGCTATAGACAATGGTGGGTATGCACGAGCAGCCTTCGCGCATTAATTGCAGTATATGGCTGCATGCTTGCAAGAGAAGCCGAGATGGTGTCTGACTGAACAAGTCTGCCAGGGAAATAAAGTGTAGTAAAGTGTAAAGCGCTTTGAGCAATCCTGAGAATTGGATACTGCGCTATATAAGAACTTACTTTACCTTTAATAATGTAATATGTGTCATTGTGGTGTATCTTCTGGTCACAGGTGGCTTATATGACTTACTTTTTTAGAAGTTATAAAATGAGCACTTAATGTATGACAAAATATAAATCTATGCAAATCCACCATGAAATCTTATATGCGGAGATCAAAATTTACTTTGGAGCGTTTAGTTGAAACGTGGTATATTTCAATCTGTCACCTGCTGACCTTGTTCAAACAGTGACGTCATGAGACACAGCTCAGAATCTGGCGGAATGATCTGGCTGTAGATGACAGGCAGGTTCATGATGGAGACTCTCTGTTTGATGTACATGGCCTCCTTTACTTTCCTCTTGTGCCAGACTTGTTCTCATGCCACAAGTCATTGGTTTTATTCATTAAATTAACCAAAGTACATGGACAGTACAACGTGTTTATGAGCTACAAGGTGTCAGCCGTAGCAAACAAGAAGAAAAGGTCAGTTGCAAACGCAAGCGGAATTGATATTTGACTAGTGCATTACTCCTCACCTTTATCATGTATACAGACACTTGCTGAATAACTTGTACTTTGTGCCAGTAGTTGACTGTGCCAGTCACGACTGTGACCACAAGAGTCAACTGATGCCTACACTTACATCCAATAGGCGACCTCAGGAAGTTCAATCAAACTGTTCACTCGAGATATCAGCAGTGCACTGCTAACCGAACATTACATGTAATAATAGCCACGATTGGTTGAAACCAAAACCATTGAACGGCAACGAGATGATTGGTAATGTGTCTAGCATCGTCATCGCTTCTACAATACGATCTGCCAGGGTTATTGAGGTGGATGTAGCCACCAGTGCCCCTAGATTGTGAGGGTAAGCTTACACCTGTAGGTTGTTGCCACTGATGGGGCGGCGAAACATTGGGACGCTGTTTGGTCTCAGTTAATAATATTGACATTTTATATACGTGTCAACCTGCAATGCTTTGAACATCACAAATAATTTTTGCAAGTCAAATGGTCATATGGTCACTAGTGCCGATCGATCACCTATGCACTGTACGGAAGTGAGTTGCAACAGACTCGTAGCTGGCTTTGCAAAGCCATCTGTGAGAACAATAGAGACACAGATCTATTTCCGAAACTACTGGAACTAACTGAGCTTATCTTACTTTAGACTTAGAGTTTTGCCAGGCAATCTGTCAGGGTTACTGACACTGACACAATTAGCAGCGCCCCCTCTGGGCGGCAGGATGGTCTGGAGGTGAATATTCATTCCCCTGAATAATTTATACGACATTATGATGTACATCAAATGACTTTTATGTGGGCAGTGTGACCGACTCCTAAATTCAAGTGTTACCGTAAAGTAAGTCACGTGATCGTAGGGTATAAAAGGAGCTCCGCGCCATTTTAGCTTCCCACTTGAATTCAGCACGAGTACAAGGTAGAACACTTATCGCTTACATTATTGAACTGTTTTATTACTTGATATTATTGCTATATCCTGCATTAATTGTGATTAGATTGTAGACTAATCTCTTGTTCCCACGCACCTACCCCGACTACTACTTAGGATTTTTACAATTTCGAGTGCATTTCTTACATTTGATGTATTCCTGTGGTCATGGATCGTGACATACGGATCGCAACGCCATTGGCTATATTGACGGACAGGTGGGGCGATATAAGGGCGGAGTGCAGCATGTCAATCCGTCAGACCTGTCGGCAGGCAAGAGCAAGAGGAAGAGGAAGAAAAGAAAGTGAACCTGTCTGTGCCATTTCCCATTTGCCACGTCATTCTTGAGATTTGCTAAGGACATGAGCATTCTCGTTCTGTTTCTCATTTCTAATGAGATATTTGTAGAACACAGAAAGCTACAATTATTGCATTATTTTATTAAGCGGTTTTGTTGCAAAATACTAACTATTTATTTATTTAATAACAAGATTAAAATAAAATTGTTGATTGGATGTTTTAAATATTTATAGACAGTACAAAAGGCGAGGAAGTGGGACCAGTCCCGGCACATCTTTCTTGACCACATCACGTGCATTAAGGGTTTAGAATTGTTGGAAAAAAGAAACGTTTAACTACAAAATGTGATTTGAGTTGTCTTTTGTAATAAAATATAAGTCACGCTATTGTAAACTGTGTTTACTCTTGTTTTCAAATCTTCATGAATGTGTAGCATGGGGCATCACAGACATTTTCAATAAACTTGCTACTCCAGCTGGAATGCATATAATTGTGCTTAGGTATTGAGGCGAAACAAGCTAGCTTCCTGAGATCATCTTCCACTCTCCCGATTTCACACATCCACTTTCTCACCCAATCTTCCCATCTCGTCTGAGGCCTTCCTTCTTGTTCTGTCTTTGGTGTTTTCTGCCTAGGCTATAGTCATTGCATTCTTACATCGATTGCCTATGATTTAAATTCAGTTGAACTATTCAACTCGCATTGCTCTATAAAATATTATACACTGTATATAAACTCCGTAATAATCTTGTTCATGTGTTATACCATTTTAAGTTAAACTGAACGCCTTATTCGATTAAAATTAGGTAGTGTTGAATAAATAGCCTCATTTTTTCTAATAACATCAAATGATCGATATGGCAGCAAATAGCTGATAGAAAAGACGGTACCGTACATACACGGACCACAAACGGAACATTCGAAGCTAATACAACGAGCTAGTTGTGACTTGTGATTATCGTAAAGTTTTATAATGTGGTATTTCAGTTACGTACATATAGTAGCCGTCGCGGTCATTTGCGATTCTGCGTTGATCGGTAGGTGAGCCAAGGTCAAGTGGGCCGCTAGGCATACGTTATGGCATCATTCGGAATTCGGCGTGTGCAGTCTGCCCTTAGCACTGCCACTGGTCTTGTTCGTGCACTGCTCTATAATTATTATTAAATACTGGCGGCTTCGCTCTCTTGCTATGTGCTCTGTCAGCTGGCCAATCTATAGTATACAATAGTTGTCAGCGCAGGTCAGTGTACCTCCTCACTACCTAATAAGGAGCTGGTATCGCTTACCTACGACCACCCACGTAGTCATGCTCCTACTCATACCAAAACTACGCCTCAGTCGGTCGACTGCTTTAACGCCAACTAGTCGGTTGGTGTGTGCGCCCAAATCGGTTGGTGTGTGCGTAGCATTAGCGAACTTGGGTAACTGGTTTAACCTCGTGGATCCTGAAACACGATGTATCATGCTTTTACAGTAGTGTGTACAATAATCGCTAAATGTCACTAGTTTTTCGCGGAAACTTCG
The DNA here is from genome assembly GCA_964017155.1 of Oasisia sp. SBJ-2009. Classification (NCBI taxonomy): domain Eukaryota; kingdom Metazoa; phylum Annelida; class Polychaeta; order Sabellida; family Siboglinidae; genus Oasisia; species Oasisia sp. SBJ-2009. The sequence continues at coordinate 21,759,507 of OZ024859.1, forward strand.
TCAAATTATACCCGGATGTAGACAGGATATTTACCGACAGTTTGACACCACGTTTACATATATCTATCAATAGAAACGGTACTTTCTAGCAAATTCAAGTCAGCAGTCGATCGTAGATGTTCCACTAATCATGTTAGTGACGTCCATGGGCAAGAATTGTTGTTATTTAGTTAGCATGTCCGATGATTTGGATGAAAATGTGAAAAGCAGTAGCTATGTTGACAGCCGTGTTTGACATCGGCGATGTTTCATTCGATTCTGAGCTGTCAAATAATTGCGCATTAGCCACAAAATAAAACTGATTTTGATGTATCTTATCGTCCATCTTGTTTCTTATCTGGAGTGTTGACATACATAATATTCTGATTATCTTCGATATAAATTTTGATGACACAGTGTATGCATATTTATTCCGATTAATACAATGCAATTTTGCATGTGCTATATTCCACATAGTACTTGTAGTGGCAGTGTAATTTGCTGTATGTACTGTTTCAATCCTGAGAAAGAAAGGACCAACTTCCTCTGAGTGACATGAAATAGAACCCAATTGATGTATGAGTGTTTGTTTTTGTGTTACTCATTGAAGACACCTTATATCTTGTAATGATATAAAAATTGATTGATAAAATAATTGCTTCTAATTATGGAGGAATCAGCAAAACAAAACTGATTTTCATGTATATTGTCGGCGATCTTGGATGTTTGATATATGTAAATTATATATTAATTAATTTCAGTTAATGTTACAACAATGGTGTGTACATCAACGTATAGATAAATTCCTTTCTGGTTCAGATTATATACACTTTTATATAATTGTGATGAACAGTTTTTACGATGCGTTTCATGATGTGGACCCAAGTCTGGTCATAGTGTTGAGGCCCTCAGAAATCAGGGCTTAAGAGGTTAAGGACACCAAGCTATGCTTCTAGCTTGACTACTGCATTTCCACAATATAGTGTTAATTATGATTTCATATATAATAATTATAATATTTTATTAAAAGTAATTACAGGGAATTTATGCAACCATAATTCCTTATACCTCCATCACCCAACTAGTGAGTTATCTTCGGTAAATTACGTAAAAACCAAAAGAAGTAATTACTCGACATGAACTGTCTGTATAACAAAGTAATCAAAAGTCTACTGTTTCAAAGTCAAAGTTTGAAGCCAAACCACACAATATTACAATAAACAGAGTTTGAAGCCAAACCACACAATATTACAATAAACAGCTAACATGCAATCCTACATCCATCCCTAATACCAATGCTAATGAATGACGCGACTATGAAGTGTTTTCAAGAAATTTGGAAGTATACTTTCTTATCTTCTAATAGTCGGCTATTTTTTTTTAAAGAATAACCATGTTTTAATTACATAAACATAACCAATCGACTTAAATATAACGTACATTCACCATCGGTATATTGGTTGACATTTTGATGGTCAAAACGAAAATATTACGTGTAAAATGTTTGGAATCAAACACGTAACCAGAGACGACGCCAAGTTTAACAGCTAACCGGAACACATGAGAAGAAGGTTCCAATCCACTCATACCAGCAGTGCAATTTGGGTATTTATGGCCACCGTTGCTATTAAACCTTTCGGAGTTTCACGCATTCTTTCAAACTGCCCCAGATTTTGGGTTAGCAAAATGGCGTCGGCTACCCAAATCATTGACTGCATAACAAGTATTCCAAAGTGTTTGCTATTCAAGCCATTTCCGACTTCGAGTATGTGACTTTAGTCGATGCTTCATTTCGACGGTCGTTGTTGTTGTCGTTGTTGGGGAAGTTGATCAGTCAAGGCTTTTTAATTAATGAAAAAAATATATATATCCAATCATTCCAATGTGAAGATAATTATAAGTGCCCTTTAAAGGACAACAAATGGCAACGGTTTCGTGGCATACACCTAATACAGTTAATGTAAAGTAACAATTTCCACATATACTCAATTGTTTAACGCCAGCAGTTGACCAGAACATATTTTTGAACACCCAGCCATCAGAATACTATGAGCTACTCCATGGTAGACGAAGAATGACGTCACGAAGCCTCGGCGCTCTCGACAGATTCGCTGCATATTAGTTATTCATAAATCCGTCTAGAGGCGCTGTACGTGCGCAGTTTAGGCCCGCACCTCGAAAAAACATCAAAATGATCACCTACGATGACCAAACTTCGCAGGGCGTATCTGCTACACCTGAACTACGCGTATGCACTTGTTACGTGATCAAGAAAATAATAATTAATGCCTGAAATCGATCAAAATATGTAAGTCAATTCGATCTGACCCCACGGTTTAACGGCAGCAAAATGGTGGCGCCACGTGACGGAGTTTACTGTTGCAGTAGTGACTCGGCGAGGTGTTATTTACTTACACATTTTGATCGATTTCAGGCATTAATAATTTTTTTTGATTACGTGACAAGTGCATACGCGTAGTACAGGTGTATGGAACGATATTAGGGCCATAATTCAACATGTCATATTATTGCAGATAATCTGCAATAATACGACGTCAGGCATAATGAAGACAGGCATAATACGAATTCAGGCATAATACGAAGTCAAGCATAATGCAAGCAGGCATAATACGAGCAAGAATACAAACTTGCATAATGCGAGATACAATGCAAGCGAGCATAATACGACTTGGCATAATCAGCACTCGCTAAGTTTGTGCTGCCATCTAGCGAACTACGCGAACCTGAAAATTGAAAATACTGAAGTATCCCTTACATTAACAAATGTTTTGGCTCAGGCTATTCACCCGCGAACTGCTCGGTAAGTAACGTCAAGTCGAACTGTTATTTTGTTGTTTGTAATGCGCCTTATTTATCCTCTGGAACAATTATTAATATGATATGAGGCAGAAAGTGAGTTTGGGCAGAAACCTAGCATTTAAATTATAATGATAGAGCATAATTAATGTATGTAATCAGCTTAATATTTTCCGTTAATTATGTCATTTATGATTTTTTATGAGTAGTTACGTTAATTTTTGTATACAAATAAGGCAATATTAATTTTGTGTGAAAATACATGTGATAATTAAACACATGTTCTTTTGTTTCTCTTAGGCATACTACTTGACCATATCTGTCACATATCAACGTACAATGTCTGCAATTACGTGCATGTCATCACACGTACGATGTCTTCCGTTACATAGTGTGACATTTGCTAATAAATGAAACCTTCCGCAACATCACATCGATTGTCATGCGTCGTTTACTGTCACTGTCAATCCGGTTTTAAAAGTGGGGGTACGGGTGACCAATTTATATACACATATGTATGCATATGCACGGGCGTCGATTGGTGGGGGACGGGGGGGATGCGTCCCCCCACTTTTCAGGGTGGGGGGACAGCATAGGAATTGTCCCCCCCCACTTTTCAGTTCAAATAATTGCGAGACATATAGCCTGACTCAACACTCCTCTCTCTTAAAAGCCGCTATATAGGACTAGCTAGACAATAAACTCGCGATATGAAGTTCAGCAAAGTTATTTATCGCAAATTAACACGATGCAAACAAGTTTTGAGGCATTTGTTCTGTTAGTGCGCCATAATCCGTGACAGTAGTCATCACAGGAGAGTCATCGAACAGCCCGTGGCATTTATACCAAAACGGCTTTGTCATTTCGCTGACATTGATGATTTTAAATTTGTCGCGCAGAAAGGCCAATCGGAAAGTTTATAACTACCGGGAAAATGTAAGCCGTTGCCGGGCTCTATCATTTTGCAACCTTGTGTTGATATTATTAATAGGCTCTAGCCATCAAGCACATTTAAAATGATGAAATTCGTGTTGTACAGCAAACAGGCCTCAAAACTTGTTTGCATCGTGTTAATTTGCGATACATAACTTTGCTGAACTTCATATCGCGAGTTTATTGTCTAGCTAGTCCTATGTAGCGGCTTTTAAGAGAGAGAGGAGTGTTGAGTCAGGCTATATGTCTCGCAATTATTTGAACTGAAAAGTGGGGGGAGGGGTCAATTCCTATGCTGTTCCCCCACCCTGAAAAGTGGGGGGACGCATCCCCCCGTTCCCCCACCAATCGACGCCCGTGCATATGCATACATATGTGTATATAAATTGGTCACCCGTACCCCCACTTTTAAAACCGGATTGACAGTGACAGTAAACGACGCATGACAATCGATGTGATATTGCGGCAGGTTTCATTTATTAGCAAATGTCACACTATGTAACGGAAGACATCGTACGTGTGATGACATGCACGTAATTGCAGACATTGTACGTTGATATGTGACAGATATGGTCAAGTAGTATGCCTAAGAGAAACAAAAGAACATGTGTTTAATTATCACATGTATTTTCACACAAAATTAATATTGCCTTATTTGTATACAAAAATTAACGTAACTACTCATAAAAAATCATAAATGACATAATTAACGGAAAATATTAAGCTGATTACATACATTAATTATGCTCTATCATTATAATTTAAATGCTAGGTTTCTGCCCAAACTCACTTTCTGCCTCATATCATATTAATAATTGTTCCAGAGGATAAATAAGGCGCATTACAAACAACAAAATAACAGTTCGACTTGACGTTACTTACCGAGCAGCTCGCGGGTGAATAGCCTGAGCCAAAACATTTGTTAATGTAAGGGATACTTCAGTATTTTCAATTTTCAGGTTCGCGTAGTTCGCTAGATGGCAGCACAAACTTAGCGAGTGCTGATTATGCCAAGTCGTATTATGCTCGCTTGCATTGTATCTCGCATTATGCAAGTTTGTATTCTTGCTCGTATTATGCCTGCTTGCATTATGCTTGACTTCGTATTATGCCTGAATTCGTATTATGCCTGTCTTCATTATGCCTGACGTCGTATTATTGCAGATTATCTGCAATAATATGACATGTTGAATTATGGCCCTAATATCGTTCCATACAGGTGTAGTAGATACGCCCTGCGAAGTTTGGTAATCGTAGGTGATAATTTTGATGTTTTTTTTCGAGGTGCGGGCCTAACCTGTAAAAGTACCCGCAATTGTGAATCCAATGTTCAATGCTACCGGTTGTTTCAACGGGAAAGAAAAAAGATATATCACAATTTCTCACGGAACTATTACTGCAACCGTATGCCGAACAGTAAGGCATAATTGTTAAAGTTTATACCATAGATTTGACCACAGATTTAGATACACATCTAAGCAGCTGCTTGTCACGTCAACTGAACGAAGACTCGAAGTTGTTGACTCTTAACGACGTCGCAGGAACCTGACCGGCTTCAGCAGAGACCTAGAATGCCGCGCCATTTTTGGCCAAGCCAAGTTAACCCGTCACCGATCGCGGCGTCTAGGCCATAGTGGATTTCGGTAGAATTTTAGACTTTAAGGTCACATTCTGAGTAAACCGCTGACGTTAAAAAATTATGTATATGTGGAAATTGTTACTTTGTATAAACTCTATTAGGTGTATGACACGAAACGTTTGCCATGTTTTGTCCTTTAAATAATAATGTAAACTTGCAATAAAAATATATATTCAATAATAAAAGATCTTCGCCCAAAAAACGGACACCCCTTTCATTTTTAGGAGTCTGACCTACTTATCTGAGGAACGCGGTGCTACACACAAAAATAGCTGCATGAGGTCTAAAGGGTTAAAGCTGCATTCCTTCCTGTTTGTGCTGTCACTTGACGCCCCGCTCCCACACAGCCCCCATTTTGATGAATGTCACCTGCCATGGGCGGGCTATTCGGGGTAGCTGTGTTTGACAACAATGCGAAGTAGGTCGCGTAGGGCAGAAAGTCGTAAACAAGCGCCCCCCCCCGCCAAGCCGTGGTGTGCTGTGTTATGTTACTTTGGAGCTTAATGTCGAAGCTGAGTACGACGTTTCGATCCGTCAGCTACGGACCTTGTTCACACCAGTACGTGAACAAGGTCCGTAGCTGACGGATCGAAACGTCGTAGTCAGCTTCGACATTAAGCTCCAAAGTAAGTTAATTATACTACAATAAACATAATGAGTAGTTTGATATGCTATTGTACAGCGCTTTGAGCATGTTGGATATTGCGCTTTATAAATAATAATAATTATTATTATCACAGAGCCCTGTTTTTGTACTGAGGACGAAAGTCACAAAGTCCCCAATATTATATGTAATTTGTATACTGTTGTTGAAACATTATGATGCATTGTATATTAATTGAATAAAAAAGGTATGTATTGGCCTTCATCATAGTTTACCAAAGAAATCAGTATAATTGAAAAAGTAATCTTCTTGTGATTTATGTATAAAATCAAATAGGAGAATGTTCAGCAAAAATAAAACAATTTTGTTTATACAATTGCACTTACATTATTATTTCATCTATGTACTTGAAGGAAACAAAATTGCATTTAAATTAATTATTATTATCAAAAGAACAAATAAAAACAATACTAAAGATTTATTGGCAAGATCAAATCTGTCAGAAAATTGTTTGAAAATGGTTTATTAATTTGAAAATTCATTAAATTGCAGTTACCTAAATATTTCATCTACATACATGACACAAGTTCCAACTAGTGATTATGACCAGGGGGAAATAAAACCATACATGTGATTTATAAGCATAATTACATATATTACCAAACCGTCAGAAAATATCAGGACATTTTTATTTTTCACATCTGTACTTTGCTTAATATTACACACATGAAACAACCACCATTATCATTCTTATAGTAGGGGGGGAGGTGTTAGACCAAATATTTTTAGATACCCCCTCCAAAAGATGGAGGTGGTCTTTCTGAGTGGGGAAATAACCGTCGTTCGTCATTTGGTCGATGCTAACCCCCATGTACATACCCCTTGAAACTAAGGCCCCTCTAAAAGTCATTTTTGTCTGGAAAATTATCTAAAAATGAGTATAATAACTTAGAAAATGAGCATAAAACATTTCAAATATTTGTAATCAGGAACAGACATGTAGTTGTATACAATAAGGATGGTATATAGACGTATTAGTGATAGATTGCTACCTTAATTTAGGTTAATACGTACTGTTTGAAATGAGAGTCATTACTAACAATGGTTACTATCAGGCCATGACATTGTATATATATGTACAGTAGCTGACATCAATGGTCTGGCTAAATTAATCCAGAATAACTGCTGCATTCAGAGTCATATTGTTCAAATACAGTATAAAATTTACCACATAATTATTGATCTGGTATTGATCCAGTAGTCCTTTAATAGGTGAATCATGTCACTTATTTTTATGGTAGAGAAAGAGATGTGTCATAACGAACCCCATGTAGCTACATTATACTTAGTTTCCATCATCTATACCTGTTGCTGCAATGTGCTCATCAAATGCATCAGCTAATGTGAGGGAGCCACCCAATGTCTTAAGTGTGTCCAAGTCTTTAATTCACCCATTATTTATTGCTACATTAGCAATTTTCCTTATCATGCAGGCGTTGTGTCTTTAGTTCTTTCTGTCTTGTGTTCCATATCCTGATATCCTGCCTCATTTTATTATCACACAGAAAGACCATGGCTCTCTTCGGTCAATCAGATATGTTGCCTTGGATTAAATTCCACTAAAGATGCTTTGGCAAGCTGCTTGGCTTCTAGTCTAGAGCTCTTAGTTTATGAAGCCAACACTCCGCTCAGCACCCAAACTGTTGATGGGTGCCTTCTCTAGTCTGTCTGTCCATATGGGAAACTGAATACTCCGCAGACTCATCATAGTTTCAAATGTTAAACATGCCCCTTTTGCTACTGGAAGCCAGCTAGCAATTTGGGCATAACATCTTTAGAACCTTTAGCACTTGGGGTTAAAAGGATTCTGGTACCATGGCTATGGCAACACTTGTTTCCTCAGTGGACTTAAATTTGAAGGTTATCTTTCAAGAGAATATTTGCATCTGTGTGTGTCAGCTCCTGGTACAGCTTTTGGAAAGTTAAGATGATCTTGGTACATGAAGTATCGTCTGACGTGGTCAGATACAGGAATGATTCAACCAGATATAGCCCAATGAGAGCCCCTGCACCTATAACCTTCAATAAGTCAAAACCGAAGAAGTTTCTGATGATGGAGGACAACTAGTTCGGGACATTCTCGTACTTCTGCAGGCAAAATGCCAAACCATCCACATGATAGGTTGGCTAACTACACAGATCACCGTCAAGCGATTTAAATGTTCATATTTCAGATTGACATACTTGTTTTGTCGTAGGGCTATGCAGGAGACAAATTTATTTTATTTATGGCTTGTGGACAAGGGTATAATTCATGAGCCGACTCAGAGATTCAAGGGCTTTCTTGGTGACACCTGTAGCGGTTGTTGCGTTGACCAGAAAGTTTGTGTAGGTTTTGACCTTGACGATTTCAGTTAAAGCGATGGTGAATGATTATCTAATACTTATCGTATGAAGCCCATGGGAGGTTGAGGCGCGGCAGCTAAGAAAATATCATTCTGGCTTGCTGTTTACCTGGATCAGTAAATGAGTTGGTAAATGAACTTAGTGAAATTTATTTATTCACAATACCTTGAATTGACCCCCATATCAACCTTTGGTCGTAACAACAATACAATTTCGTAAGTAGGTGCCCTCAAAAACCCAACTTACCTGCAATATTGGCTGAGATACAGGGTAAAGGTCACATTTTCGATAATCCTGGTACTTTATTATTTGCATAGCATGCCAGGAACACATGTAGTTAATTCAAGAATGATCATTTGATGATCGTTGACCCTGAAAACATGGGCCTGGACACCTTGTTTACAAGTGCTGCTATGTGCAATATTGGCCGAGATATGGTGAAAAAATTATTTTTCGATAATGGCGGCACTAATTTGCATATTAAACTGTCAAAGACACATGTGATCATGTCAACAATAACTTTATTATCGTCGCTGACCCTAATAACATGGGTCTACACATCTTATGTTGTCGGTTATCTGCAATACTGGCTGAGATATAGTAAAAAAAAATGATTTTTCAATAATGGCTGCACTAATTTGCATAAAAACAATACGTGGGACATTTTGCTGACTTGTTAACATAGCAATCCGTTTTCTACGTGTTTTTTACCGATCTAGTGATACCAATAAAAGTACCCCCTCTTCCGACTAGACTAATTATTAAACCATTTTTGACGTTTTTTGAGGGGCATGACCTTCAGAGGGTATGTAGTCTATGTACAGGGGGGTTAGGATCAAACGACCGGTCAAAAAATTGTATTTTTTGTACTCTAGCATAACATGTCCATGTTTTCAGGGGGGTATTCCATTAAAAAAACGAAATTTGCAAAATAACCCCCCCCCCCACTACTTATAGAGACCACTATCAGGGAAAAAAGTTAAATAATGTTTTCTAAAGAAACATTTGGTTTGACCACCCTCTGACTATTTGCAGAGCAGTGACTTCACTGCTCTGCGAATTTAGAAAACATAGTTGCTATTACTCGCAGAGCACGTAGGAAAGGGTGTTTATTGGACAATTAGAACTAAGTGCTTAGGTTTTATTAGCTGCTTACTAAATACAGTTAGCGTGTATTCATAGAAGTGTTTTGCTAAATGCTACATAGAGATCTACTGTCCTAATAATAGCGACACACACGCACGCACGCACGCACGCACGCACGCACACACACGTACATACATAGGCACACACATCCTAGAGTTAATTAACAATTCCAATTGTCAACATTTTGATTGATACGCCAGGGAGCTATGGTGGTCAGCAAGGTTGTAAATGTATGTTTTTAAATGACGGCGGAATTTAACACTAAAATATTATTTTAAACTGGTCTAACACCAAAAGGAGTCCCAACACTGGTAATGACGTTAAGGACGTTTAAAAGTAAAATCAGAACTAGATCGCAGTTGCGTAGGTTTTCTTACAAGAAAAAGCATTGAATGTTAATATGATGGCTGCTAACAGGAATGTGCCTGTTAAATAATGATGATACGGCATAGAGCGAGTAAAACATGGAGACCTACTCACAACCCTTACTAAGCAATTCAGAACATGTTGTAATTTTGTAATATCCTTAAAGGGGAAAAATGGCTAGGGTTTGGTGATATGGGCCTAATAGAGCTAAGAAAAACTAACACTTTCCAATCTCAATCACATTTTTAACGTGAGCGGTTTAGCAGAATGTTTTTTAGAACACATAGAATAGAAAGTTTATGGATAACTCCATTTTAGAAAAACAGTGACGTATCGGAGGACCCGCCACTGATAGGCCAGTGGTTGTCGTACTTCTTGGCAACTCCGTCGGGTAGCGCTGTGACTTTGCGCTCACAAAAAAGCGTAAATAATACGGATGATTTTCTGATTCTTCGTCTGACGGAAATAGCACAGATTCAGGAGTGGCTGGATATAGATTTCAGCCACAAAGACTAAGGCTTGTGCTGTCAGACAGATCAGATGTCCGTGGTGGTGAAGATCCATGGAAATTGAAATGACGAGAAGAGAAACAACCAGTCCAGAGTCAGAGACAGCATCGACTGGTGTCAACAATGACATGTACTGTCCGACCTAACTATGAAAACGACCGCCAGCAGCCGCCAAACTTCTCCTCACTTGTCTTACATACATATGCATACATTATGTTATAAAATAAAATCACTTGCATTCCTCTAACGAAGAAAATTCACAAAAGCAAATCGATCGCAGATCCCAACGACAACTCAGGCTCTTCGACCTCGGAGACTACGGTTACCGTAACATCGCTATAAAAGTTAGCTTTACACGAAATAACGTTAGGCGGCGCGGTGGTGCGCGCGAATATTTATAAACTTTATTTACTGCATTCGCACGCGCGAAATAGTTTAATTAATCAAGTAATAATTAATTATTATCATTACCAAGATCTTCAGAAAATGTTAAGTTTTCTTATAATATAATTATAATATTTTATTTCGTATAGCGCCAAATCCATATTTGTTTGTGGCACTTCACAATATAATGTTATTAAAATAGATGCTACCTACAGGTAATATTTAAAAAAACATTGTCTATTACCCAGGTAGTCATAAAAGAGGTATGGAAATTACGTGTTGTTCGATGATGTCACATTGTTCATTTTAAGAATATTTCTATAAACATCCCGCGTGCACTGCAAGCTATTATTATATAAACGATGTTTTTAACAATAATAACTAAACAATAACATATAATATTATAATTATTAACTGCACCAAAACCTTCTTTTTCTACCACCATATATTTCCCATATTATATTCATATTCTGTTTAAATTTCAGTGATTTATTGTCCCGATACAGTGTCTTGTCGTTACTGGTGGTGGAAATATAATTCATAAGTAGAAAAATATATAGCTTCAAAAATATTTTCTTATGCATAATGTGTGTATGTGCTGAATGAAAATTATAGTTACGTCGTAATTATTTTACCATTTTAATTATTTATTGCCTTTACCTTAATTTATCACTATTGTTGTTATGGAATTTGTATGGGTTCTTTTTAATACTGATAGGTCACTTAGTTAATTATATAGACACCTATATATTCATTATTTATTTTGAAATATTATGTGTGGGTAGTATTCTTCTTATTGTATTTTAAATAGCAGTATTTTGTGAAGCGCCATAACCAATTATGGATGTGGCGTAAATAAAATATTATTATATTATAATAAAACTTATAATTCCTGCAAATCATTGTGATGATAACAATTAATTATTACTATATTATTTACAATTAATTAAACTATTTTGCGCGTGCGTAAGTAAAGTTTATAAATATTCGCGCGCACAAACGTGCCATCTAATGGCATTTTGTGTAAGGCTAACTTATTTTAGCGATGTTACGGTACCGGGCAGCGGCAGACGAAATTGCCGTCGACATCTGCGTGTTTGTTTTATGGATTTTCTTCGTTAGAGGAATGCAACTGATTTTATTTTATAACGTAGTGTATGTATATGTATGTAAGACAAGTGAGGAGAAGTTTGGCGGCTGCTGGCGGTCGTTTTCATAGTTAGGTCTATCCAACCCGGTCGCCTGGCATCCGCGCTGTGTCTGTGACTGTCCCAACGAATCGACTGGACCACGGTTTCAGTTCTGGTCAATTCAAAGGGTAACAAAAAGACAGCTTACTGATACTGTCTTTCACTGTACTGTTGCTACAAGCGTATGAGGAACCGTGTGGCATATTGCTGTCGCGATTTTGTTGTAAACCGACGTAAGGCACCTTTAGCGAACCGCTTGGCTCTCTGTTATGACAGCTGAACCAACAGACGACTCCGCGACGTATTACTTTTCCAAAGTGCAGATAGAAGCTGGGTTGTGATTGGTTGCAAGAACCAAGATGGGCCCGTTCATGGTGTCGGTGATTTAGCTAGATTTTCCCACTTTAAGACCACTTTCTGAGGAAACCATTAATGTGAAAAATTTGATTGTAGATGCAAATGATTAGCTTGTGAAAACTCTTTTAGGTGCATAACACCAAACTGTTGCCTTTTTTCACTTTAAGGGCTATATTTGTAATAAAGGGAATAACAGTAGTTCAGTATACTAGTGAGTAGAGCAGTTGCAATAGGTTTTGTAACAGAAAGAGGCAAACACCAACGAACACGCCGTAAATTACGAATATGATAATAAATGGTTTGACGAGTTGACACTGCTCCATAATATGCTGACTAAATAGTGGTATATGGAAAACATACTTAACTTTATCACGCTGCCTCTATGTACTAGTAATAAGAAACTTTGTTTTCCCCGCTCAACTCTTACGAATAACCTATGTAAACAACCCCATCACGCACGCAAGTGTGTAAAGATATAGTGTTTTTTTTTCAATATAAGTTTTATTCAGATAGAGATATATCATTAAATACGTATGATGTGTTAGTTAAATGTCAATGAGTGTAAATGCTACTTTGAAATTGGTTACACAAAATAAAATATTGACCTGGAATCTCCGTTTGACCAAACTGACTACGGGTGCAGCCCCGTGTACAAACCAATTATGTGCACCCCAGGCTATCAGGAACATTGGGGACGAACATATCTGCATGCACCCCTACATTTGAAATAACTCCATCTCAATGCACCATAGAGGTTTGTTCAAACCAAACGGGCGGTTACGGTTACGGTTATGCAACCTCATTCTCACTGATCTTGTTTAGCGATATTAAAATAATGTTAGTGCAACTTACGTTTCGAATAACTGTTTGCAGTTCACAGCTCCATTTACGGTTCATCATTAAACTGGAATCACGCTCCGTGTAACAGTGTCTATCTGCAGTCAGTGCTACACATCTAATGCACACAAAATAACTTGCAATGCTGTAAACAATATGTTTTGTTGCAGTTGTGTGTGGACAGCTGACGACGAGTCCTGAGAATGTTGCTGGGATGGTTGGAAGCAGCGTTACTCTGAGGTGTGCAGGTTCAGGTGAAACATCCGGAGAACCATTGTTGCAATGGGAAGATGCCTCAAATCGACATCATGCAATAGTAATATCAACACTAAGCACTGTCGTACGACCCGAAAAGTATGAATTGATAATCACACCTACAGGAAGATATGACGTGGTTATCAAAGATCTTGAATTACGAGATGGAAGAAAATACAGATGCAAATCATTACAGGACTCATCGTCTTACACGTTTGTGGAAGTTGTCATATTCAACGGTAACACATTTTGTTTTTTGGTTGATATCATTGTTGTTAGGGTGTTTGCATGTTAAGAAGCATTCATGTGCATGCACATTTTTATTATAGGCCTAATTATTGTATTGTATTTTATTTGTAATATATTTATTTTCTGACAGTATAATAAATAATTGCCCAGTGACGGTGACGTATATACAATCATTGCAGTAAATGTTAATGAATTCACAAAATACTGTTTTAAACTAAGCACTATGACTGTATGTAATTATCCTTAACAATTAATAAACCAGTTCTAACATATTCCTCTTCTGGTTACTTGCATGTTCTGAACATTATATTGGTAATGCTGTTATTTACTAATACAATTGATCCCATGTGATATTTGACATATGACATTCATTCAGGGTTCCTCAAAACCATATCTAAGATCAACTTTGGACACGTTCGTTTGGTAGATTTCTAGGAATTAATACCCCTGTGTGAACGGACACAGTTACGTAAGTTACTGGTGATAACATAGGTAACATTTAGAGCTGCTTTCCAAACGTTACAACACTTTTTTGTTCGTCTTCCTTGCACCAGACTTAGCGTCTAGTCTAAGCCTGGAAAACAGCATATTTTTATATATGAAACTGATACAGGTTACCAGTGTTCTTTTCATGCGAAGTTAAGAATTTGGATTTGTAATGCTTGTTATGTCTTAACCATTGTTTACTCTTTTTGTCTCAGTGCCTTTGAACAAAGTCACCCGGAACCACGGCGCTCTACATTTATTCTTATTATATTACATTATTAAGTCAACCCATTTTCAGGAAATAAAAAAGCTGGTTTATTTCGCAATTCAACACTATTTTAACCGATGACTTAAAGCCCGTGGGAACTAAAGCGAACAATTCCTTATAAATTATTTTATCTGCGTTTTTGACTTGGTATCCTAAACACTGCAATAGCCAGTGAGAAAAAATGTAATCGTATGTAATAAGTACAAAAGACTTTATGCAACTACGATAGTGTGATAGTGTTAAATCCAGTGTACCATACCTGAGAAAGATCAGTTGGGGATATCGGATTCAGAGGCTTTAACAGTTGATGCTGCTTTTTTACTTGTCCAACAAGATTATATCTGTTGGCAGATTACCAGAATTGCAATATGTGCTGACTGCTTTTAGGATTTAATCCAAAATGTACAAGCAACATGACAGCCAACAACGAGGCAGTAGCAGGAGCCTATATTGAGTACATCTGTGAGCGGAATTACCAGGGCAATTTGACCCCAAAAATGAAATGGTGGGATCCAAGCAGTGGTGAGGATGTAAAAGCCAAGGACGAGTTAAGTGAGGGTACAGTCAAGTTCAGTATTGTTGTGGAGATGAAATCGTCTCACAATGGACAGAGCTTCACTTGCCGGACATACTTTGACAAGCCACAGTCTCGAGACCATTATGCGGACAACATACCTATAAACAGGAATGCATTCAGTGAGACATACACATTGCCAAATCTAAGTGTCTATTGTAAGTATTGAGCTCTTAGTTGATAATAAATATTAGGCCTATATATTTGTGTAGGTTGTCAGTTTCAAAACGTTGACTACCAATCTGTAAGAATGCATTGACATAAAAAATCATTAATAGTAGTCGCTGTAGGAACACACTGTGGAAACACCGTAGGCCAGCCGACTGTTATTGATTGTTGGTTGATTGATTGATTTATTGTTTTACAATTTCATTTTCATTCGGTGACATACTTAGTTTTCAATACTTTCGATAGCCGAGCCATTAGCTAGATACGATGACAATAAATACACAGTCAGATAAATAAATAAATTAAATGCAAAGAAATAAAATGAAATAAATATAACATACATGAAACAGATTAGAATAGTGTGCATTTAAAACTGGTAGTTTGGCACTCACATAATTGTGCAGGGCGTGGATTGAACGTAGTCTCGCTTACTCGACTGTCGGTCGGCTACGTAACTATGCCGAGAAGACAGTCTGGTGACTTTGCCGGCTTTTGAATATTATCCGTGCCTGGCTAAATAATGCTGCCACCTCACGGATACTGGTTAAACCTGCCGTAATTCCTATTTTATAAACAACTGCATTTTTTATAGTTTAGTACTGATATAAGTTCAATGTTGAATACTTTTCATAGGATATAATTATCTTGTAAAAGTATATCGTTTTTATAATTTTTATTTCGTAGTTGGCCTGAGAGCCAATCAGCGTCTCTGCCCTAATCTAAGGGTAAGGCCGCAATGGCAGCCCATTAATATCCCAGGCAACGTTGAGGGGTTGAAAGGTGCTGCCACTTCATGGAGCCTGGGTAATCGAGGCTAGATTGAACGTGGAATGTGTCCAGAACAGCCATTTTGAATTTCAAATGTTAATTTAGTCCATAATGTCATACCAGATATGTTGAAACAGTTCTGTTTTGTTTTTTTGCTAAGAGGCATTTCTTGTATTGTATGAATGATTATTTGATATAAACATACGACACAAATGTTGTGATGCTAGATCATTTATATACTTGTGTATAATACCACATTTGTTTTAAAATTCATTCTTTGTTGTAGTGATAACCAGCCTAGAGTTTTAAACATAGCGTTTCTATTTTGCCTAGGACTAGATCCAGACATGTGCCTGTTCTTTTTGTAATCTCGTCTAGGTTGTTATTGAGACTGGATCGTAGATTACATCTCGATAATCGAAGTGTGATTGAACAGTCGTATTATAATAATTGCATAAGAGTATCAATTGGTAATATGTTAATTACGTAGACATGTGAGGATTCCTTCCTTTGCGTAATTTTTAGGATCACACTGTTAATGTGGTCGTCCCATTTTAGATTTGAGTCGATATACATTGAATCAAACCTATCAGACTCAGTTAATAAATCTATTTGATCAACAATCATGAATTGTTTTGAAACTTTACTTCATTATATACAGCAGTGTTTTTGTTTTAAATAAGTATGTTTTCAATACATTTTAAGATGTTTTCTGGATAAATGCTTAGATGTTATTAGACATTCACATACCGTTGATGGTTGTTGTTTTCAGATGGCCCACGTACGTTGGTGATGAAGGTAAATGGTCGTATGTATGCGTCTGGAGACGATTTAATTGTTGGAGATGTGATGACAGTGACTGCTGACAGCAACCCAGCAAAACGAAACTACACGTGGGAAAATACAACATCAAACAAGAGCATAGCAACGGGGAAATCCCTCATAGTCACAGAGGATATACTTGGGAATCAGTCTCTCACAGCGGTGGTGTGCAACATCATCCCAATCCCATCCCCACATCCAGTCTGCAGCGACTTCCCAGTCAACATTGTAGTGATAAGTAAGTGTTTTAAATAATATTGATAGTCGTTGACGAACTTTTATATTATTTTATTATAAACCTATTGTAACATTCGTCCATGTCCTTACATGACATAACATCTCCTTACATGACATAACATCTTCCCAGTTGACGGTACAAATTTGAGTACTATTTTCATTCGGCTTAGGTCAGTCATTAATGTCATGATATTTGGATCAACGTTTCATAATAATAACGTTTGGTAAATAGTCTGATATAACTACAATCAGGTTTCCTGGAATAATATATTTCCCTATTAAAGGCCAATAAATGTGAGTTTCTGAGTGATCTGTTATATGGCAATGTGATACACGGTAACATGTTTTCCCTCATCAACCTTTGTTTGACATTACGCCTGTTGTAAAAGATCAATATTAACATCACCATACATGTTTTTCCACCCTCTTTGATAAAAAATAAGTTTGACCCAATAAGATAAGAAATAGCTTGTATGTTATAGTTTGGATGTCTATACAGTAACAAAAATGACACCTCATTCCAGCCATATATTATCAAATCGTTTGTCACAATTCAGGTCTTTCTTGATATAAACGGCTACTCCATCGTTATTGTGGTTTAATGGTTCGTAAAAATTAATTATATTATTTAAATATATTCGCACATCTATCTTGGTTATTTATTCCTGATTCAGTAATCGCAATTACGTCAAGTTTATAGAGTCAAAATGTGTTTTAAGGAGTCATCGTTTCACTCAAAGGTTTATTTTGTTGATGGGAACATGCGTACAATTTCAAGGTAGTGAGACTGATGAAAAAGTAAGCATTTCGTTTTGTTTCTTTTCACAGCACGCGTGTAAAGTAGGAGTAGGTAACGTAGATGGCCAACGCCGCTGCAGCTACAGCGTCGTTACTAACTGACAACCTTTCTCCGTATTGTAGGCGCTACTGAAGAGATGACATTTGGTAAGCTAAAATACACATCTTCATTGTGTCTTTACACAAACGGTACCATCCAAATAACCACCAAACATTAACACATATATTACATTTATTTTCAGTACCCGTTTTTGACATTATTTTATATAAATTTCATTTTAAATATTTTTCCGCACCATGCATCTTTAAAACTATATGTTTTCATGTCATTTACTTGAACACGTACAGTATACCTGAGGAAATACAAACGGGTATTGTTGGATATCTGGATGTCTGCGTTGTAGAGGATACATTTACATGCAAATAGAATGAGTACCTGCAATTTATACGTTATATTACGTTTCTCTCAGAAACGTTCTGTACATGTCTGTTATTTGTCTTATTATAATGGTGTATTTGTAATATAATTTTGTATACATGTACATTTATATACTAGTCGAGCAAATGGGATGATACTAGTAGATACACTGAGCTTGTTTCTGTTTCTTACATCCTGAAATGTGCACGCTTTCGCGCTACAATTACACAGTCAGCGAAAGTCAGCCGAAAACACGCAATTGGTCAGTGAAAGGTAAAAGAAAGTGCTCAGCTGAGTCTGACATGTCAGGGTGGCTACGCGTTCTATGGTATCTGTTTTCCCGACATGATGATTTCCAAGCGTTCACTGGAGCGGAGATGTTACCTCTGAAGTTCTGTGCTATTCGAAGATTGAAAATGAAAGTGTCGCACCAAGGGCAGTAGCTACTTGGCCAGAGGGCAACAAGTATGTGAAGATTGTTGAGGCGATGGCGCAGCACAAGCGTCCCAACTATAACTGTTACATGGTCATGAACAATGACTGACAAACGCCTAGTAACAAAGTTCCCTATGACGCGAGTATCCTGAGTCCCTTCTTCTTGGAAAACATACTGATGCTACCATGTTGTCTTTCCTTACTGATGATATAACGGAGCTTGTATGTAATTAGTCTTTTTATGATTTCGTATTGACCTCAAGACAATTTTCTCTCCTTTGGGAAATTTGATAAAATATGTTGTATCTCTTCCAAGATGGTTGAAGTTGGTTTTGACGTCAAGGCTGAATTTCAGAGTATGTGGGCATTGGCGGGGAAGTATAATCATTCCGCTATCTAGGAGAGCAGATATAGAAACATCTCATCAGCTTAATTCGTACTTACATACACTAAATAAATATGTCTCCAAACTGGTGTTGTGTTTGGCGTTTTGATGTAAGAACATTAATGATAGATGTTTTGTTGACAGGAAAAAACGCAAAGCTGGGAAATGGAATAATCGCAGCGATCGTTGTGGGAGCCGTACTTTCCCTCCTACTCATCATCACCCTTATTGCGTTGATCATCCGCCGCCGCTACACCAGCAATACACAGAATGTTGAAGGGGCAGAACAATTTATATTACTAAGACCATTTGCTAGATGGTTGTAATGTTTTACACAGAAGAAACTTTACAGCCTATCTTCCCGTCCAACAATGTTACCTGTGCCTTACGAACGAAACGAACAAAGTGCATAAATCCTCTGGTATATAAATATCCACCATGGCGACCAGGCTGCAATCCAAGGTGTAACAGGGCAAACAAAAATTAATAATCTATTATGTAATTGATGGATATATATATCAATACAAGGGTGCAAAATGACAGAGCCCGCGGCGTGTCGACTCGATTGGTTACGACGCCTGTATTCGTCCAACTCTTCTCATTGTCCGTTCTGACCCTCGCTGTATCTCCTTGAGATAGTAGAGGTAATTGGCGTACTCCGTGGTGTAGATCATAGTGGCGCCGATAGGAAAATGTTTAGTCAAAGTCCTTCTGACGCACTAGTTCGGGGTTGGGCATTTTGGCCGGAATGCTGTAGGTAGGGTTGGCAGGTTCGTACGGATGTGACGGCTCATCATTAGGTGTGCAGAACTGCATCTTGTGGCGGCGATCACGGTGTCTCCGTAAACCATCAGGCCCAGCCAAGAATCATCCTGCTTGAGAATACGTTTGGCCGTTTGCACAGCTCGCCCAGCTTTTACGTTGGCATTTGGCAAGATAGGCTGTAGAGTTTCTTTGCTCGACTTCACTATTATAAATCCAAACTGGTCTGCAAATGACTTGAATTCTGTAGACGAGAATTGGGGGCGTTATCAGACACCAGCTTATTTGGGAGGCCAAATCGGGCGAAGATGTCCTTCAGCTTCGTCATGCATGCAGCAGTTGTCGTGTTATTGAAGTGCAGTATTTCTATCCACCTAGAGTAGTAGTCCACTACTACAATGTAGTCCTTTCATTGCGAAAAACGTAGGTCCACTGCTACTTTCTGCCATGGTCCTGTGTGTAGAGGAGTTATCATCAGTGGCTCCCTCTGTTGACTCGGTTTGTGGACTTGACAATGTTCGCAGGCTCCCACTATGTGCTTAATGTCGCGCGTTATCCCTGACCACCACACGGACACCCTGGCTCGTTCCAAACACTTCGTTATTTCCTGATGACCTGTGTGAATCTTCTCCAGTATATCTGGCCTCAAGCGTGTGGGGATGACGATTCGGTCAGTATAATTTTATGTCAAAAGACCATAGCTGACAGAAAGTAGACTTCTGACATTGAAGACCGTTTTCAAACGTTCTGGTACGTACTTCTTATAGTTTGACCATCCAGCCAACGTGTGGATGAGAGCTAAAGAGTAACATCGTCCATCGTGGTGGATCGCAACTCGGCCATCTTTTGGGGTGACACTGGTAAGTTTGACTCGACAATATGCACGTGGAGTTCGACGTCTTCTGCGACTGTTGATGACTGATTTTTCTGTATTGGACTTTTCGACAGAGTATCAGCAACAACAAAGTCCTTCTCGGGGGCATATTCTGCTTTGGCCTTGTAGCGCATCAACCGCATTAATAGTCGCTGCCATCTTAATGCTGTCCTGTCCTTTGGCATTGATCAGCGGCACAAGTGGCTTGTGATCCGTGAGCAGTCTAATTTCCTGCAGGCCACAGAGGAATCAGACAAACCTTTCCCATGCCCACACACTCACTAAACATTCCTTTTCTATTAGGTCATACCGTTACTCGGCAGGGTCACATTCTCTAGCAGAACCCCACCGGCTTTATTTCCACCGTGGTTTTGCATGAGCACACCTCCGATGCCGTAGGAACTGGCATCGGCACTCACACATATTGACTTTGTCGCGTCGTAGTACGCCAGAATCGGTGTCGACGCCACCAACATTTTTATCTTGACAAATGCTTCTACCTGTGTCATCTTTCAGAAGGTCATTCAGAGGACGTGTGCCGCTGTGTAGGTCTGGAATGTATGAACCTGAAGTCATGGGAATGGTTCAGTTCCTAGGTTCATGCCCCCCAGACCTACAAAGCGGCACACGTCCTCTGGATGACCATCTGAAAGATGACACAGTTTGGGCATGGGGACCTGCTCAGGAAGAAGCTTTTGTCAAGGTGATGTTGTTGACATCAACACCGATACTGGCGTACTACGACGAGACAAAGTCAACACGTGTGAGTGCCGATGCCAGTTCTTACGGCGTCAGAGATGCGCTCACGGTAGGGGAACAATAAAGCCGGCGGCGTTCTGCTCGAGAATGTTAACCCTGCCGAGTAACGATATGCCCAAGTAGAAAAGGAATGCGTGGCAAGGAATTTGACAGATTCCGCTGTTATCTAGGGGAATTTCAGCTGTTCACAGACCACAATACACTTGTGCCGCTGATCAACGCCAAAGACCTCGAGTATGAGTAATGAGGATTTCATCCCAGATAGTTGTCTAACAAGTATGAGTACTTTTGAAAGTAGTCATATTTGTGATTGATATGAGGATATTGTAAAAATAAAACATAACACTTTTGGACTCAAGCTCTTAATATAAGATTGTTTTTATTTTTATTTATATACCTACCTGATGAAAATGTTATTGTCGGAACATACTTTCTAGTTTACTTATTGCATAACGACAATAATAGTTTGTTCTCGGTTAACCACGAATACTAATAGTACTAACAAGTACTTCAGCCCCCAAGCATGAACACAATCAGACACTGTATTAGTAAATACTTTATTAACTAAAATAAAATATCATGCACATATATTCATAATTTTGTCTTCTTTTTCTGTTTGTATGTTTCACTTATTAAAAACAGAAATCTGTTATTGACAATTGTGTTGTGAAATAGTTAAAAAATGAGTGTATTGATGCTTTATTGGCTTTAATAATAAAGGCATGAAAATGCTATGTTGCGAATTTTCTTACTAACAACTTGTTGTTTAATTGTCTGATGGACTTCCAGAGAACATAATCATTATGGAGTTGTTAACTTGTTGTTTCGTTATATCTTCTACCTGTTGTAAGTCACCAGTACTGTTTCACTAACCTGGACAAAGGGGAGCCAAGAGAGAAGTGGGCATGCATTCACAAAATAAAGTAGTTTTACAAAGACAATTAACTTGTCATGTGGATTAATCAATTGAATTATATATTTGCATTGTAATTAAGAGTAAGTACTAATGTCTCGGTTTCACTTGTTGGCTCAATTTCAACTTGTATGCCTTTGTGCAAAATATGGGTTTATTGACCGAAACATTGCATTCCCCTTGTAATTATGCTGATATTCATGTGAAAGTTGTATTAAATCAGTAAAACCTGTAGCCAAATTCCGCCATTAGTTAAAGTGACGCCTTCATAACCACCATAGATCCCTGACGTATACATAAATCTGTTGACAAATTAAATGCCTCTTATCGATTTTTATATTGACCAGCATAATTTCTAAGGATTTAGGCACAATAGAAGTTATATATTATTTACTAGTATTAATATCAGCATTTAATGGGACACTCAACAGAGGGTTTTCGTCCTCGATGGTGGAATCTGTTATACTAACATATTACAAGAACCTCTTTTGCATGGCAGCATCTGTATATGTTTTGTCATAATGCTTGCATGGGCATTGATTGGTGGGGGATGAGGGTGACCCCCCACTTTTTAACTTTAGTGGGACAGCATAGGAAATGTCCCCTTCACCTCTTCATTCCAGAAAAAATCTGTCTCCCTCTCACCTATCTCATAAGCCCCTACATAGATCTAGTAGCTGAAAATAATAAACTCACAATATGAAATTCCCACTACCCAGAGGAAACATCGACTAGATAAATTGCTTGGTTGAAAACAGAATGCAACTTGATATACTTCAGTAAATTAATAGGATGCTTATCACGTGTGGCAAAAGCCGTGGATTCCTGCACATTGTGTAACTTAGTGCTATTTGAGTGATGTAAAATGTCTTTGTCAAAAGACAGGATTGGGAAGTCCTAGACAGGCACCCCTGTAGCCTCTGCACCTTGTCACTCTATGCATCAGGCAGCCATAGGTCCTCAGTCTACATTTTATGTGATTGAGGGCAGGCCATGATCCTCGAGGCTCCCCTCTGCTACTCGAATGTTATTTACAATTATAAAATTGTGTTGATCATACATTTGTTTCACAGTCAAAATATTCAAATACACGTAGCCAACGTAACTATTTTAAATAACATACAATATATATAGTCATGTAGTCAACATAACTATTTTAAATAGCATACAATAAACACCTTTGTTTATTTTATAATTAGTAATAGACCAACAATAAATGATTATATATATTATTTTACTAAAAACAATGTGATATGCATTCAGATGATGCTTATAAGATATATATATATATATATATATATATATATATATATATATATATATATATATACATGTATATATACATACACAACATCTGAATGCATATAACATTGTTTTAGTAATATAACATATATATATACATATTATATATTTTAGTAATATTATATATATATATTATATATATATATATGTATATATATATATATGCATATATATATATATATAATATGATTACATATGGGGACCAATTTATATATATATATGTCTATACATTTATATGTATGTATGTATGTGTATACATTTATATGTATATATGTATAATATATATATACATACATACATACATACATTTATATATATATATATATATATATATATATATATATATATATATACATATAAATGCATAGACATATAATATATATATATATATATATATATATATATATATATATATATACACACACACCGAGTTTCCTTGGTTGGCGGATGGCCCCTGCAATGCTACGTCCTGGCTACGCCACTGGACTGAAGGTACGTTTTACAAGATTCACACCAGGCTTTTACATGCATTTGTTCGTGGGCAGGTTAGTCCAGGAACTGCCCTATATGCCCGTAGACATTTCGGAGATATCGTAGTTTGACTGTAGATTTGGGTAATATATACATATGGCTTTAGTATTCTACTAGGTGGAAATTTCAAACACTGGGCATAACGTGGCGACGGCCATGTTTCAAAATGGCTGCCAAATTCAATATCCCCGTATCTTAATAAATACGGCATGCAGAGCAATAATTGTGGTATGCCAATGTATGTTTCAGGAGACTCCAATTTCAAATATACAATTACTTGGCTCCTGTGGCATTTATTTCCGCCATTTTTAAAGATGGCGGTCGTCAATACAACTATCCCAATATCTCAAAAACTACGTCACCTAGAGCAGTTTTATTGACATTGTTGGATAGCTTGGTGGATAGCGATATCAAATATGTTATTTGTTACATTCAATAACATAACAATTCGCGCCATTTTTAAAGACGGCGTCTGTCAAAGCCCATTATGTCCGTATTTAAGAAATACGGTATTTAGATACATCTTTCACCACATCTTAAGTGCTTCATGTCGTCGAAGGGTGTAGCAGATATACAGTGGAGACCTGTTTGACCCACTGTTAACATTAGTTATAAGTTTGACACGAGTTCAACGCCGTATATGATGTTTCCTATTATCGTTCAGTATACATGAGATCATATGGCGAGACCATTAATCGATGTGTCATCTGTATATAACCAAATGCCAATATAATTCTGAATTTCATGTATGTTTGAAAAGTGTCATCACCAGAACACATTACAGATGGAAAGGTGCATGTGAAAAACATGTTTATAGGTTAAAGCCTGCATCACTCAGGCCAGGACTACCATCGATCTATATAGATTATCAGGTACTGAGCAGTCAAATTATGTTTTAAACCAGGTGGTAATTGCCTACGAGATATATCCCCACTGTTATAACTATCCCAAAACAGAAGTAGTAATGTGGTATTTGATTACAATAAGCCAAGATTGCCTTATTGATTGAAGACATTTCTATTATATACCAACACACAAGTACATTACTCTAGCTATTATTATTTCAAATTTTTTGGTTTCTTGTCTTGCCATATTTCAGATGATTGAAAATAAACGTGGCCATGGACAAAAATACATAATAACTTGAGATATTTACATTCGAATTTTCAAGTCTGCTCTTGCATCTTCTGAACTTGTGGTATTATTTGCATATTGGGCAAGACAGTCGAGCCACTTTATGGTGGGGAGCCAAGCAGGAAACGTGTCAGTCACGTAGCTAAGCTCAAAGATGACATTGTTAACACAGTATTAGGGATTCACAGACATGACTGTGCATTCAAGTATCACAATACGTTAGCATGTTATAAACGATACACTGATATACGGAATCTCATATTAATTTTGGAGGAACCGGAGGTAACTGTTAAGATAAATAAACTACAAGAAGCAATCCAAAATCCTTACACATGCAGCACAAGCTCTCATAGACCAGAATCCGTGTTTTTCGGGACTACATTGACTGTACCATACATTGCACCATACTACAATCAATGTACGTGGGAGTGATAGGGTTCGGTTAAAAAGGAAAAGAGTGAGGGATAAGTTCTTACTTGTTAATCACGAAAGTGGTGTAAACTTTCTGGATGCAATGAGATAACGTATTTGCTAGATGCGATATATATATATATATATATATATATATATATATATATATATATATATATATACAAACAAAATAATGGTCCTCCTCAAACTAAACCTAAACATGATTTGTTCGTGGAAGCTTTGTCTTATTTAGACCCACTGATCAAAGACGGCTATGGGTTGACAGTTAGTGAAATTAAGGATTTCGTGTCCAGTTTAGCAGAGAATTATGATTCTGCGTTATACAACAGATATTCTAAGATGCGTGTATTGGACAACTATAATGATACCATTCAATTATGTCCTTGTTATCAATTCAATGTGCCCATGGAATATGCCTTTCATCAGATATTAGCGTAAAACGTACTGCAACAAAGATGAGAGAAATGAATGTTGTTGTCATGTGTGGAGATTATCAGACGTTGACAGGCGTCTTTTTTGCACCCTTGAATATTTGATAGCGCAATATGTGGTAGAGGCAACTGAGTTGAGTTTGCGTGTTAATAACGATCCACTCTATGTATTTAGTATTCTCTTTGTGGTCAACGTCGTCACCATGCGTCACTTAATCGTCATCACCATCAACCATCATACTCATCATTTCAATTTTAAACATACGAGATCTTTTAATGCCAAAGAGCGAGGCAAAGAAAGTCAGCAACTGATCTGACGTTTTCCCATGTTTATTTCACATCATAATCATCACTCCATTTTTCACCTATCTTGAAATCAACTTCCTTCAAAAGCCTCTCTGAGAATGTCTCTTTTCTACGACTCGATAACTAGGACAGAACTCAGTCATTTCACTATAGTTGTCCACTAAATTTGTGTTTACATCTTTGTTGTATAACTCAGTATCATAACTAACTGCTAAACTGAACATGAAATCCTTAATTTCAGTAACTGTCAACCCATAGCCATCTTTGTACAATGGATATAAATGAGATAAAGCCTCCACGATTTAGTTTGACGAGGACCATAATTTTTTTCTGACTGTCAGCAGCAAATACACTTTCAGGCGTATGTGCATCTAACAAATGCGTCATTAAAAAAAATCTAATTGCATCTAGAAACTTCACTGCGCTTTCGTATTTACACATTCTGAACCTTTCCCTCACTTTTTTCGTTTGTTCTCGAATCCTATCACGCCCACATATGGTACAATCAATGTATTCCGGATAAACACGGATCCTGGTAGGGGAGAGCTTGTGCTACGTGTGGAAAGATTGTTGGTTGCTTCTTATAGTTTGTTTATCTCACCAGTTACCCTGGGTTCCTCTTAAATAGGTCAGAGATTGCGTATACCAGTTTATCGTTTATAACATATGTATGGGCATTGTGATACTTGAATGCACTCTAAATAACACAACACGTTCGAGTGAGTGAAAATGATCACATAAGTTAATCTATTTTTATTAAAGATGTGTGTGATAACAATATTATATCAATACTTGACGTATTACTAACGGAAACTACGTTAGTAACAAAGGCGAATCCTGGACCGAGTCGAATCTGGGACCGGTACCGTCGCGGTCCCAGATTCGGTCGAATCCTGGACTGGTCGAAACCTGGACCACCACACCGCTGTCACCAAACAAACGGTCCCGTGTTCCTGTCAGTCAGCCTCAACTGACATTTGTGTCGACCGAGAATGCAACTGGCGAAATGCCACTGGACCAATCTCCAGTGTCCGCCAGTCCAGTGCTGCGACGATCAGTGGGGTCTGTAATGAGACATGCGAGACTCATTGAAGAATGACAGTAATTACTTGTAAATGAAGAATGACAATAACTACTTGCAGATGGAGAGTGACAATAACTGTTTGATTTATTGAAGCATAGACAAGTGACATTAATTATATAATTCAATTCAATGATTACCTACTTGTTACTGAAGAATTACATTAATTTGTAGAAAAAGGGGAGATGTGTGCTGCCACCTGTCGACCAAGCGGGGAACTTGGCCTAGTTGATATGGAATACAATGTTATGTTAATTGGACATAATATTATGCTGTGTTGTACTCACTACAGACCGCTGTCATCGCAAAGCGGCGTCTTATAGCATTTTATATTTGGCTGTGATATTATTATGATTTAAAATGCACTACATTTCAACTGATTGGGCGTCACTCATGCTACACAACATTCTGGAGCACCAGACCCTCATGATAAAATTTAGATTGATATCATTATACTTATTGCTTCCACGTGTATTCATGCCTAGCTACGCCCCTGGTACTAGTACCTGCCAAGCAACAGAACAGTATATATTAGTGGTTATAATTACCTAATTAATATGTCTTAATTATCTGTATATAATTTGCTGTTTTGTGTTATAGACACACATACATATAAATAAATTAATTGGTTTGAGAACAATGTGCTACTTTACAATGTAATCTATTAGTGTTCATAATTACCTAATAAATATATCTTAATTAGTGTTCATTTTACCTAATAAATATGTCTTAATTAGCAGAATATCACTTACTGACATGTGTTATAGACCAATCGTCCTAGTCGTTCCCTATTATATTCCGTTCGTCACCCGCTAAAAGCACCATATATGATTCTATTCATACGCGGTGTCGCGGTCCAGAACGTCGAGGCAGTCCAGACCGTCGTAGGTTAGCGGTTCATGTCAAAGGTTAGCGGTTCACGGCAAAGGTTAACGCGACGTTACGGCCCGCAGCTAGGTAGTCTGGAATGTCTATCCGGTCCAGGTTGTCGTTCCACCTCGTTTTGAGTGTTGTTTAATGTCTTCTTACATGCATGACAAAGGTTAACGTCTACTGTGATCAGTGTAAACATGGTGACTGCCGAATTAACATATGAGTGAACCATGCATATTATAGTTTGTGTTAATCATTTATTGATGCGTTTATTATGTAACACTGTCGCCGCGGGGGTCATGAACTCAGTCTCGACATTCTGGCACGGGATCAAAGTTGATCGGCCACCTAAGGTCACCTGAGGTTACGCCAGTTCGGCGCGCATGTGCATACGGGGAACGACGTTCTGGACCGCTCGACGTTGCATACCGTCGCGCTAACCTTTGCCGTGAACCGCTAACCTTTGACATGAACCGCGCTAACCTTCGACGTTCTGGACTGCATCGACGTTCTGGACCGCGACAGCGGCAGTTGGTGACTCATAGCAGAGAAGATCTAAAAGAGAATGGTCACTTCGGCAGTTCCATTTTGAATTTTGAGACAGTAGCGCCTCTAGCGGACGAATGTGCCGTGTTAGCAGACTGCCAGATGAAACTGCAGTATTATATGTTCAATTATTCATACGTTATTGAAATTGCACTTGAAGCACTTCATAAACACTGAAGCACGAAAACTTGCAATAGTGCACGTAGCAACATCTGTTCTCACTATCCAGACACTAGATAGGCCTATTAGTAAATTGTTTTACATCATATTATAGCGTATTATTTACTTGCTTGCACACCTGTGGCTGACGTTGGCCGATATCATGCAATCTCCCCCCCCCCCCCCATTTCCTATACCTACGTCAGCACTTGTTTGGGTTTTTATATTGTTGTGTTTGTTTTTAATGATAATATGTATATATATATATATATATATATATATATATATATATATATATATATATATATATATACATATATATATATATGTATATATATATATATTAATATATATCACATAATATGAAATATATTTGTATATACTAATTTTAAACTTATATATATATATATATATATATATATACATAAATATATATACATATTTATATAATATATTATACATAATACATGTGTATATATATAATGCATTTGTAAGAAATTTTGTTTATTTATGCAATATAATATATATATATATATATATATATATATATATATATATATAATTATATATATAATATATTTACATATTTTAAATGGTAATGATAATTTACATATATATAGATTATTGATATATATATATATTTAATATATATATATATATATATATATTATTTAATATATGTGTATATAATAATTATATACTTATGTATATATATATATATATATATATATATATATATATATATATATATATACATAAACATATATAAGTTTATAATTATTGTATACACATTTATATTACATATTAAATAGGTATTAAATAATATTAAATAATATTAAATAATTTTAAATAATATTAACTAATATTAAATAATATTAAATAATATTAAATAATATTAAATAATATTAAATAATATTAAATAATATTAAATAATATTAAATAATATATATATATATATATAAATTACATTATCATTATTATTTATAACATATATATTATATATTAAATGATTAAATTATGTATTTTATATATTGCAAACACACAATAATTATACACTTATATATATATATATATTTTTTTTATAAATATATATATATAATATATTTATATATTTTAAATGGTAATGATAATTTACATATATATATATATATATATATATTTATATATATATATATATATAGATTATTGATATATATTTAATATATATATATTATTTAATATATGTGTAAATAATAATTATATACTTATTATGTATATATTATATATATATATATACATAAATATATATAAGTTTATAATTATTGTATACACATATATATTACATATTAAATATATATTAAATAA
Organism: Oasisia sp. SBJ-2009; assembly: GCA_964017155.1. Lineage (NCBI taxonomy): Eukaryota > Metazoa > Annelida > Polychaeta > Sabellida > Siboglinidae > Oasisia > Oasisia sp. SBJ-2009. The sequence goes on from OZ024859.1 coordinate 21,789,984, forward strand.
TATTAAATCATATATATATATATATATATATATAAATTACATTATCATTATTATTTATAATATGTATATTATATATTAAAGGATTAATTAATTAACTGTATATTATATATATATATATATATATATATTGCAAAAACACAATGATTATATACTTTTATATATCTATATATATAAGTATATATATAAGTATATATATATATATATATATATATATATATATATATATAAGTATATATATATATAAGTATATAGTTATTGTGTTTTTGCAATATATAAAATACATAATTTAATATATAATATTATGCATAAAATAATAATTATAATATATATATATATATATAATTTAATATTATTTAATATGTAATATATATCAATTTTAATATACATGTATACATTACTATATATATATATATATATATATATATATATATATATATCTATATATATATATTTATATAGATCCACCAGTTAGTAGACGAAGCGTACGTAAAAGCGCGGTCGTTAGTGGCCACGAGCTGTTCGTGCCCCATTTCATTTGGGCACTAACGGAGATAGTGATTTTTATTATATTTAGGCTTGCGTAAATGGCAAATAACCGTTAATATTATCAAGCCTAGTCATAATACAGTGTGTGTTGAACCTTGTTTTGGTTGCGGCTGTTTTTAATTTAATAAACGGACTCTGTAAAGTGTTCTGTTTCCAGGCGATGTATATGACAATATGTCGTGATTATATTTGATGCGTAACTTGCAGTCGTTCGTCACCATTCACATAAGCTCGCTTTTATTCAAAATGAAAAAGATTGTTTTTCTAAGACTCTCTGCATGTGATTGTGACATGATTTATTGACTATGTTGATAAAATCAATGTTGTACGTTGTACGTATAATTTACTATTAGGAAAAACGAACATATAGACCACATAACGTTTTGTCAGTCACGTGATACTGACAGAGTGACACTGACAGTCCATTCAGAGGCATTCTGAGGTTGCGTCAGTTTTTGTGGTAAGTCGTTTTCGTCCATGTTGCCTTCTCTTTACAAAATAAGTGATACACAACTTTGCGAATGTTGAATACTGTAGCTAATGTTTTATGAACAGCGCGTCTTAGGCTTAGCGAACTTGTGTGGGGAGTTATAGACGTTATGTCCCAAGTCACTTATGTCCCAAGTCGCTTATGTCCCAAATATTGTGGACGATTTGTCCCAAAAACAAGATGCTAAGTAACAGTTAAAATATGAAATGGACTTGAAATGTTCTACAAAGTCAAAGAGTGCCATCATTAGTGTTAATATATCAACAGCTAGATTTATGTTAAGACTAATGTGCAAAAATAACATAAAAACGTAATAATAAAGTTAGGCCATATCGTCTAGGACATATGTGACTTGGGACATAACGTCCATATCCCTGTGTGGGTCGAAAAGACGGTGCGGTCGGCATATAAACAAACCGTTTATCGCTCACTCTACGCCTACGGCTATTGCGGCTGGCACAAATCGGAGCGCAATTTGGGTCTCAAAACGGAATATTTGTCAAATATAAATATACATGTGAATGTTGAGTGATTAGGGTTAGGATGAGATTTACTGTGACGTATTTTGACAAAGCCCCTCATAATTACATAAACGCCTCGTATCAAAATTAGCCTTCTAATCTATGCCTGGAATAACTGGAAACCAAAAAAATAGATAATATCATTTCTTTCACATCGAAAACAGAGAGTTTAAGTCAGTGGTGCCCTGTCGGAAAATACATGTGTTACATCTGGAGTACCGACACAAGGCTCAGTCCTGGGATCGGTTCTTTTTCTGTTATACATAAATGACATAAATAACAACATTCAATCTCCCATGGCATATGGCTCATTGCTGATGACAGCATCATATATTGCAAAATCACATCTGAAACTGATAGCAACATCCTCCAATCTGACCTGATCAAACTACAAACATGGTCAAACAAATGGCAAATGGAGTTTAACATCTATAAATGTGTGCATCTCCCAATATCAAACAAAATCAAACCCAGACTACATTCATATTCCCTCTTTGGTAAACAAAAAGGCAAGTTATTATATAGCGCAGTATCCGATCCTCAGGACTGCTCAAAGCGCTTTTACACTTTACTTCCCTGGCAGACTTGTTCAATCAAACACAATTTCAACTTCTCTGGGAAGCATCCAGCCATATGCTACAATTAATGTGCGAAGGCTGCTATCCACCACTGTCTATAGCCAGCTACTCATTTATACAGCTGAGTGAACTGGAGCAATGTAGAGTGAAAAAAACTTGCCCAAGGTTTTAGCACCGCAGCACCAGGATTCGAACCCGGGTTCTCGTAGTCCACCCATATCTTGGAATAAAATTAGATACTAAGCTAATCTGGGCAAATCACATCACTGACATAGCTTCCAAATCTTCAAAAGTTTTAGGTATGATCCCTCGGACCATGCAAACCAGGTGTAAAAGAAACTGCCTATAATAACATGCTAGTCCGACCAAAACTTGAATATGCATCTTCTGTATGGAACCCACACACCTCCACCCAAATTAGACAACTTGAAAAAGTACAGCACAATGCAGCTAGATTTGTCAAAAACGACCATCGACGCAGAAGAGCCTCAACAGACCAAATAACCACACTTGGACGGCCGACTCTTGAGCGACGCAGGATTATTAAACAAGCCATGACATCTTACAAAATCTTACATAACATAATAAACACCACACCACTACCGGGCTTATTAAAACCGTCAAAACAATTGTGGCCATTACATAGCTACCAGGTGCCGCATCAACATTGCAATGTTCTCCTTCTATCCCCGAGCCATTCGCAACTGAATTATGATCCCACTGCACATTACTGAAATAGAAAACCCTGTAGATTTTCAAGCAGCAATTGTGAACCTCCCCTTCACACACCCAATCACCTAAATTGCCTGTAAAATAAACCAACAAGCTAAACCAACTAAACAAACAACGAACATACTATCTAAAGCATGAGCACAAGACGCACTACAAACTCCTGCGTTAGCTCACGATTGGGCTGTTTGGAGTACATACCTGAGACGTATCCAATTTAGGCAAATACAGTTATACCCAGATATAACAGGCGTAACGGGCCTGATGGCCAGGGCTGGGAGGAATGGAGGGGGAATTGGAATTGAAAGATTGGAAACAAAATGAATTGGAATTGGACCTGAAAGTCAGAAAGATATTGAATTGGAATTGAATGAAAAGGAATTGAGCATCCAATATTTTTGTGATGCTGCGAAGGATATTTTACAGACAGTGAGGAGTATTGCTGTGCAGGCAATCGTGTTTAGTTACCAAGAAAAGTTGGGCAATGAAGCTGCTGGTCAAACATTACCTAGCAATTAATCAGAGGATGAAAGGAATAAATGGTGATGCTGGAGTGCACATGTGTCAGGTGTTGTCGATCTCTTTTTCCCCGCTGCACAATATAGCTGATTTCTGCACATTATAGCTGTTGTCAACATCCCATCTTTGCGAGTTTACTGAGTAGATCTGACTATAATTCACATCAACTTCTCCCAAGTCATAGATCCATAAATTATTCTTCGTAACAACCACCCTAAATTTCCCAGAAAAAATGGCGGAAAAATAAACAAATAGTTAAAGCGCGCAAATTAAAATCATCCCCAAATTAACTTAATAACAACAATACAATAAATACAGCACATAATGCATAAATGATATATTCTGAATATCCCATCCTCTATTTTCCCATTGTTGGAATAACAGGCCTTTTTCAGATGTATCATCAGGTGTATTATTGGAAAGTATACTATAAAGAAGACTTTATTTATACAGACTAAGTGTAAAATTTCAGGCTATCAGTTATAAAATAAAACCCATCAGTAAACAACATACAATAACCTGTCTACTAACAGGCCTTTCACCAAGACAAACCCCACCCTTGTTCAAAGATCTACAACAGTACTACCCCGGTAGGTGTAAGTGACCATGATGGATCCCAATAATCATAATTAGCTGTAAGCCCAGAGTCACCAAGCAAAAAACATGCAAAATATACATAAACCCAACTTACAAGCCCTAACAGTACATTTAATAACCAAGGATACATTGATTAGTGAAAACAGTTGACAAAATGTATACAGAATTCCAAACTACCCTTAATTCAGTAATGAACTCTAACATACCGACCAAGATAATAACAAAATGTTACCAAACAACATAGATAAATAGACATATAAAACGATTGCACAAGCGTAAACAAAGAGGCCCTACATCAAGATCCTAAAAGTAGACACTATTGGAATACCAACCCTAACTAAAGACCACCAGACAGAATCAAACAACAAACTTAAAGCCAAAATCATCAATAACCAATTCAAATCAGTCTTCACACAATAAAACACCAACTTTCGAAAAAGAACCATGCTCAAATATACCAGCCATGCCTGAGATCATCATCACAACAAAGGGAGTTGTCAAACTATTACATGAGTTAAAAACAAACAGATCTACAGGACCCGAAGATGTATCGGCAAGAATATTGCAACTTGCTGCCAATGAATTAGCCCCAGCTCTCGGAGTAGTCTTGCAAAAATCAATCACCTCAGGTGAACTTCCCCTAACTCACCATCTCCCTATCTTCAATATGCTGCAAACTCCTTGAACACATTATCTACTCTAACATAATGAACCATCTTGACCAACACTCAGTTATATGTGACAAACAACATGGCTTCCATAGTAAACACTCGACCAAAACTCAGTTAATACTCACAACAGTTAATACTTCAAAATCTCTAAATAATAAATCACAAGTAGACATGATTATACATTAGAGAAGTACACATCTTTGAACATTAGAGAAGCAGAAGAACCGTGTATACCAAAGAAGGTGATATCAGAAAGAGCAAACAAACAGTACTGCTAGATGTAAAAACATGAGCTAAAATCAAAAGAAAAAATAAGACTATGGAAGAAATAGCTTCTAACCAAAGATGTCCAAACTTACCAGGAATTTTGCAGATTGCGCAATCAGGTTAGGAGGCTAACTAGAAAGGCACAGAAACTATATGAAAAAAGTGATTCATAAGCCAAATTAAAGAGAACCCTAAGAAATGCTGGCAATGCGCCCAAGCAAAAATGAAGACAATAGTGGGTATACCTAACTTAATAAAAAACTAATTCAAAGATGACTTAACTAACTCAGACTTGGAAAAAGCTGAGTTGTTGGCTGATTTTTTCTACTCAGTATTCACAAGAGAACCAATGGATTATACTCCTGATGAACCTATAAGATGTTATTACAGAGTTGAAACTTGTACCATCAGCCCAACAATAGTGGCTACAAAACTTAAAGGACAAAAAAAGTTCACTGTTTCGTGGCATACACCTAATAGAGTTAATATAAAGTAACAATTTCTACATATACTCAATTTTTTAACGCCAGCGTTTACCAGAAAAATATTTTTTAACACCCAGCCATCCAAATACTATGCGCTACCCCATCTTAGACGAAGAATGACGTCACGACGGTGATCGAGGCGCTCTCTACGTAGATTCCCTGCATGGGGTTTGGCTGTTATCATGAAATGGCTGCAACTCGGCAACGCGCATAACATGCTGATGACGGCAAATATAAAGTTGTCTATTATTGTTATCGCTGAAATCATCCCATCAACTGATGATACATGTCTACATCAAAGCATTTCTCCTCAAAATGGACCGAGCAAAGTGAACTGTACTTGGACTGGAGGGATTCCAAACAGTACGCCCGCAAATCACCAATGTGAATCCATTGCTTCAATACTACCGGTTGTTTCAACTATTATTGTAACCGTATGCCGAACACGAAGGCATAATTACTAAAGTTTACCATAGATTTAACCACAGATTTAGATATACGTCTATAAGCAGCTGCTAGATGTCACGCCAACTGAACGAACTGTCGAAGACTCGAAGCTGTTGACCCTTAACAACGTCGCAGGAAGCTGACGGGCTTCACCAGAGATATAGAATGCCGCGCGCTGAATGGCCAAGCCAAGTTAACCCTTCACCTATGGTGGCGTCTAGACCATCGTGGATTTCGTTAGAATTTTAGACTTTTAAGTCACATTCTGAGTAAACCGCTGACGTTAAAAAATTGAGTATATGTGGAAATTGTTACTTTGTATAAACTCTATTAGACGCATGACACGAAACCGTAGCCTTTTTTGTCCTTTAGAACACTAAAAACATTTAAATCACCAATATATATTGGCCTCCATCCTAGGGTCATAAACGAATTAGCAAACTGCATCAGCATTCTACTTTCAATCATATTTAATACATCTCTCACAACAGGTAAATTACCAATAGACTGGAAACAAGCAAATATATCTGCAATCCATAAGAAAGGAAGTAAAACCCAACCACAGAACTATTGGCCAGTCAGTTTAATGAGCATAGTGGGTCAAATATTGAAAGAAATAATCAGAGATACTGTCATTGTACATATGAAAGAAAATGATCTATTGAGCAATAAGCAGTTTGGTTTTATAAAGGGCTGTTCTGTAGTACTTCAGCTATTAAAAGTACTAGACTCATAGCCTGAAACACTAGATAATGAAGGCTGCATAGATGTAGCATACTGTAATTTTGTGAAAGCCTTTGACAAGGTACCACATGCTAGACTAATTAAGAAACTCTAGACCCATGGAATAAAAGGGAATATACTTAGCTGGGACACAGACCTACTAGCAGAGAGATACCAACGAGTAGGGGTAAATAACATATTTTCAAACTGGCAGGAGGTGATCAGTGGAACACCACAGGGATCTGTGATTGGTCCTCTCCTCTTTGTTATTTTCATAAATGATTTACCTGATGTTACAAAAACTCACATATTTTCTAATTTGCGGATGACATGAAACTTTCCAATCCTATTTAAACTGAAGAGAACTGCTACAGCAAGATCTTAACTCAGGTGAAAAAAGGACAGATACATCACTTTTGAAATTCCATGCCAATAAATGTTGCCTCATGCGAATTGGACATTCGTCAACAAGAAACGATGGCTACACAATGGGTAGCAATAGGAAAACAATTACTAAAACAAACTATATTTAAAGGATATTGGAGTAACTTTTGACTGATCACTTAACTTTGGGGCACATATGTCAGTGTCAGAAAATTAATAAAGCTATTTCTATGATGGGGATAATTCGACGCACTTTTGAATATCTTGATGATAAGTGTTTCTCTACTGTTTTTAAATCTCTTGTCCGACCACATATTGAATACGCAAACCAAGTATGGAGTCCTTATTTAACGAAACATAATAGCTCTTGAAAATATTCAGCGCAGAGCAACTAAATTAATTCCCAGATATGTAGAACTAGAATAAAAAAAACATCTACAGGGATAAAACCCACCCATTCTTTCATACTGTCGTCTTAGGGGTGACATGGTAGACATTTTCAAAATACAGGAAAATATGATTCTGCAGTTACTTCAGATTGTATTACATTAAGGGGAAATAACTCAATAACTAGAGGACACAACCTGAAACTATTTAAAGAAACATGCCGGTTAAACATTAGAAATAAATATATAAAAATGTACTGAAGTACAAATGTGTGGAATAGTCTGCCTCAGTCTGTGATAGATGCTACATCTGTTCAATCATTTGAAGAAAAACTCGATAACTTAAGGAAAACCATCCTATAAAAACATTTTACTGCACCCTTTATGGACTGTGTCACCTTCTGACGCATGCACACAGTCATAACACAATGCTAAATATAGAGCTGGCCAGACATGGGGTCAAATACATTTGTATTTGTATTTGAAAGTATTTAAATACTTTTTTTTAAGTATTTGTATTTGTATTTGACATTTAGGAATTGAAAGTATTTGTATTTAAATACTTTCCTAAAGTATTTGATATTTCAAATACTTTTCAAATACTTTTCAAATACTTTTTCAAATGTGTATACTACAGTCAGGGACTAAGAACTTAATTACACAGCTTAGCAAATATGGGCACCAGTAAACCCTGGGCACCAGCTAGCTAGCTTTGTGTGATTGAGGAAGAAGCCTGGCACTGGTTTATCAAGCCCTTTGTTCAAGCCAGGTATCCCCAATTAAATAAGCCACAGTGGACTTTGTTCAAACATCACTGAGCCCAGTGTGCAGGGCAGCCTAATTGATACAGATGATAAATGGAGAACCCAATTCAAGTCAGATCTTGTTAACTGATCCTCAGTGAATGAATGGAAAGCTTGGCTGTGGGTTCTGTCCACATTGCCATGATTGTGTGAAAAGGGTGTGGAGGAATGATTAAAAGGAACATTGCATTCAATTAGTTTGCAGCAGGACTTTGCACTATCCCATATAAGTACTAACTTCCACCATCCTGGGTGATATAACTGACAATTTTAGAAGTATAAAGGTGGAATATTATTTCACATTATTTAAATATTGAATAACAAACATTAAAATTTATATATAATAATTAAATAATTGTGAAGTTAACCAATAACTGTTTTGTAGATAAATTATTACTTATTGATAGTACATGTGTAAATCTAATTTTATGCAGAACTGTTAATTACTCAGGTTTATATATATTTTATTTAAACAATTATTTTCATTTCTAGAGAAAGCATCACGCAGCATATGCTGAAACTCAGGGTTCATCGTTTTGTTTCTTTTACCTATATAGTAATATATCCTGAAAATGAAAAGTATTTGAAAAAGTATTTGAAATACTTTTCAAAAGTATTTGTATTTGTATTTAAATACATTTGCATTTAAAAGTATTTGTATTTGTATTTGAATCTCTCAAAAGTATTTGTATTTGTATTTAAATACATTTCAATGTATTTGACCCCATGTCTGGAGCTGGCACAAGAGGCAGGAATGTCTAATACAAGCCTGAAAAGGACCTGTAAGAACCTGTAAGATGGTCATAATGGACTTCTCAAAAGCATTCAATACTGTCCCCCATAACCAGCTTCTAAACAAACTAAAGAGATATGGCATCAACAACAAAACACACGCCTGGATTTCTAAATTTCTCACATGAACGGAGAGTGATGGTCAGTAGAGAACATTCCTCCTGGACCCATGTTAGATCTGGCGTACTACAATGCACCCTACTAGGACCACTTCTCTTCCTGGTATACATCAATGATTTACCTGACAATATCCATTCCACATTATGTCTGTTTGCAGATGACTGCATTCTATGCAGATAAATCAACAACCAATTAGACTCACAAGAACTACAGAAAGACCTAGATGAATTAACTAAATAGGAACATGACTGGTAAATGCACTTTAACCCCAACAAATGCTTTGCGATGAGACTCACTCATGCAAGAAATGTTACACATTTTAATTATATTCTAGAAAATACAACTCTACAGGAAACAGACATGTAGGAATATGCATAACCAAAGACCTAACCTGGAATAAACATATCCATCAGATTATATCCTCTGCAAACCGCATGCTAGCATTCATGAGACGCAATCTCTACTTATGCCCTATAAACAACAAAGCAACTGCTTACATGACCCTAGTTCGACCACTTCTAGAATATTCATAATTTCATCAATATGGGACCCCCACATCCAGATCCTCATCAACCCAATTGAAATGGTCCAAAGAAGCTCAACCTGTTTCTGTGTTAACGACTACACATGTAAAGAAGCGGGCTCCGTGTCAGAAATGCTAACACAGTTGCGCTGTTGCGATACAACAACTAATAACCAGACAAACAAACATACGCCTCACCATACTCCACAAAGCTATCTATGGACACCTTGCATATCAATAGCCTACTCCAGTCTGTACAATACTTATCAAGGCATCTAAGCAATAAAGCATTCAACACCATCCACACCAGTAAGAACTGCTATTAGTTTTTACCATAGACGTGGAACCATGGACCGCCAACTTCAAATCTCGCGCCTTTAGCTTGCGTCGCGCATGCGCGAGCATTAACCGGGCATGTTTACTTCCGTTTCGATCTTTTCTGAGGCTTCGTTGTCTTCGCAATGATGCAGAGAATTGCCAGATAAAACTGAACGTTTTGTTATGTTTGTCAGCAGTAAGCATAAAGTTAATGTTGTTATACTGTGATTGAGTGTGAATGTATGTTTAAGCACTGTATTTATAGGTCCAGGTGCCGTTAATCAGCCGTCCTGTCCTGGTAATCTGACAGCTACCTGACTCAGTCAGTGTATTTATGATTTTATTGATTCACCCGGCATGATCGGGGGGAGGGTGTAGGCTCCCTATTTTATATAGAAAATAGCAGCCTGTTGAAGGCCCCATATTACTAAGAAGTAAGGGATACATGAAAGGGGGTGTGTGGGTTACTTATATGAAATAAGCAAAGCATATAGACGCCGCCCATCACTGCACGCAAAACAATGCCACCTATCTGCACATAATACGTCAAAGGTTGGACACAAAATACATCGATGATTTATGAGCCGCAGATAAACTTTGCAAAATTTACTTGATTTCGACCTGACAATGCAAAAATCAAGTAAGCTCTAATTTTCTTGACTTTCTATTTTGAACCATATAATTGGCAATAATTGCAGAAAGTATTATCAGGCACATTGCACTCCTTTATGCTGCTATACTATAGTGGTATACTCAGAACTAAATCTGTCACATAATCTATCAGTATGCAAACGGATGCTGCAATCATAAAATTTACTGTTTGTTTCTTTACATATTCTCTGCAGATGTGGTAAATACCTGTATTTGTTGGTATGTATAGTATATGTGTACCTGTAGGTAGCAGAGACAACAAAATGCCATTGCTAAGCCTAAGGGCTGTATTCAGTTGCATAACGGTAATTGTATATGTAATATAATAATTGCAATTTAATCTGATTTGCTATGCATCGTTCACCTAAAGTGCCAATTACATTTACGCGTTACTGTAATTCAAATATTATTTATGTTACTGCATATATTTGAACATGAGAATTTCTATATGGTATCTAATAAATGATGTGCTTGTATGCTACAATATAATTGTTTTATTATTATTTTCAAAAGAAGCTACTAGTTATTTACATAGCGTACATTTAGTTGTGTCCATTATGTAGTTTTTTCATAATATTACAATTTGCTCCACAGCTAAAACATGTGTTACAATTTACCTGGTACATGAGGTTTCTACTATCCTAATGCAATACCTTTCGGCAAGCTTATTAGATGGGTCTTTTACAAAATAATTTTATAATTGGATTATACATTTTTGCAGGGCATCTACCATTCACATTGTGGAGTGTGGACAGTTAGTATGAAATAATAGTATGTCCATCAACTTATGGGCCATGTACTCGTCCTCATATATTATAAGTATATCTGAGTACTTTTTTAATATATACTGGAAAAAACTGAATTTATTTGTAGCTATAGAATGAAACTCCTGTTAAAAATGTTAATAATGGGTTACAGCTCCACAGCAGCAATGCCATAAGCTATGCAAAATAGCAAATATGGCAACCTGGATACTCTTTATAAAGCAGTAGTCCAGCACAGAACAAACAAGGAACTCGGCAGAGGCACATCCCATTTCCTCCTTGAACTGGGATAGAAACCCTGGGCTAGGGATATCCAATGGCTGACTATCCACTCCTTTGTGTTCATTAAAGACACATCTCAACATGATTCCCTATTTTTTTCTCAAACGTCGATCACATTTTATGCCTGATTTACAAGTAAGTTAGTAGCTAGGCGACTTAATATTGCCCTAGATATACCAACACAGTGACGCCACATGCTTGTATTGCAGAGAGATCTAGTACATTGTCAGACTAAGTTAATTAGAATGTTGCTGGATGAACTTTGATATTGCAAGAGCTAAAGTATAAAAATAGTAGAATGTCAACTGTGCTTAACCAGTTTATGGTACCACCTAACTCCATACGGACTGTGTTAGGTTTACAATTTTCCGACAAAAAATAATAAATAATTACCATTATGTATTCAGTTATATGAATTAGATTACTTAATAATGTTAAAGCACACTATTATTTAATAGTTTAAAAAAGTGTACTCATACTTGTACTCAAATCATACCCTAGCCTCATGTATGAAGTACAGGCATGGGACTGTTTCGAAAGCCAGTTTGTGGTACCACCTATCTCCATAGAAAATTTATTAGGTTTTACAATTTTCCACCAACAAAATAATTACCATTATGTATTCAGTTGTGTTGAGCTATATAAATTAGGTTAATTAATTGTTACTCGTACTTGTACTTAAATTATAGCCTCGGCCTCATGTATGAAGTACAGGCATAAGACTGTTTCGAAAACATTGTACAACTTTACCCGCCCATGTAATATTTACCAATTCGTTAAATTTTTGAGGGTATGGAAAAAATTGGCTTCCTTGTTTAGGCTTGGATATGTGGGAAAATGTATATTTTTATTAGTTTCGGCTATTAATAATGCATAAATAATGTTGTGGCTTGCATAATTTTGTTTATCTTTATATTAACCAGAAAGTGTTTCACATTATAAGTTGAAATTATTGTAGTTGTCTTAGATATAAAATAAGGTAGAATTTTGTATAAAAAATGCATTTACCACGCATACGTTGACATATATAACCCTTAATAATGTAACATTTATTTTTAAAATAATTACAAGCTTAAGTCACACAATTCTAAAAGAACCATTTCTAAAAAGTATCTGCTGGGATTCGATCGTGAGATGTTATGACTCAAAGTCAAACACTTTACCGATTACGCCACTTAGCCACACACGGCTTCGGCAGTGAATATTGTTACCATGTAACATGTTCTATGGAAATGATGCGACCTGGTTCCGCGTATCTATTTTCGTAAATATGTTTATATAAAATAACTTATATAACACATGTTTACAGAGCTAATGTTAGAGAGCAGGGCCAAACGGCAAAAGGGGCATTGTCATCGACATTTTCACGTTAGTGACTGTGACTGTGACACTCACTGACACTGTGTCTGTGTTTGTAAAACTAAAAGTCCAACGACAACGTCAATAATACACTACTTTGAACTACGACTGCAGTTTATTAAGATTCGGTGAATTCGCCAACATGCTCGAAAACAAACTACTGTGCATTCTCCGGTTGCCGTCAATAAGTCACGCTAAAATGTACTTGCAGAGCCGATTGACAATTTTGACCATCTACAGCTGATCAAATCCATAGACATAAAACCACACCGGAAGTAAGCTGCCTCTGCTCTCGCAAAACCTCGCTGGACACAACCTCTAGTACAAGAATGAATGCGCGAGATTTTGGAGTTGGCAGTCCATGGTTTTATGTCTATGGTTTTTACATTTCTCTACCAGATACAATTGTTAGTATTCCTGAACCACAACATTTAAACAAGCTCTGATACATGAATAATAACTCAACAAGTATGTGCACCCAACCCTGACAGTTTGACTCCACCTGGAGTGTTGGCCAGTACACCAATGAGAAAAGCAGTGGGGACTTAATTAGGCATGTCCTACTTGTGTATTGCCTTGTGTGAATGAATGCTGGCTGGGAACTGCTTCTTAGAACCATTGAAATTGCCCAGATAACAATTACACTTTCCCAGGATCACATGCTGAGCAAATACTAATTAGACAACCACCAGTGAAGCCAGGACATCTCCATAATGATAGTCAGATGTGTATCCAATTAAAGTCCAAAGATTACCAGTGCAAACATAAGCCCTGTGAAGACTGACTGACAACACTTGTAGATTATAACCAGAATATGCCAAACATCACTTATATAAATGTTATAAAATATATAATTATATGTTATCCAGCCGGTACTACCCAGACCCAGTAGCCACTCAGTGGTTTTATAGTGTTCTTCATAGCTACTCAATCAGTTTGTAACACCTTGCCTGTATTGAGGAATAAACATTGGTCGATGCATTGAAATATTATGAGGTAATTATTTATCTTATTTCTGTATGCTTCATTACGCTAAATGTCACTGAGTTAAAACCATTTTAATATGCTGATGTAGTGTTTCAACAAAATTACAATAACACACTGTATCACCCTTTGCATGCATATTAATTGTGCAGTTTTATGGTTAACATGTGTTATGTATTGGAGCGGGAATTGGAATTGAATGATTATAGATGGAATTGGAAATGGAAAAATAGAACTGAAAGAAATTTAATTTTAATTGGAATTGAGAGAAAAAATTGAAATGAAATTGAAAAACAATTGAATTGAAAGTCATTTATTTTGAATAAAACAATGAATTGGAATTGAAAAAATGAATTGGAATTGACCCTAGCTCTGGCCTCAGCACACCCGAAGTTTATCGCATAGTGATACATTTAAGAAATTGACCATTTGCCAATCACTTGTGTTCAATAATCAATAATGAACCTATAAATGTGTTGTACTGTGAACATGTTGGTTGATTTTGGACTCTTCCGGTCCAGAACCATTCCAGCTTGACTGCTCATGTGGAAACTATAAGCAACTGTGATAATTATAATTTTGCATAAATTCAAGAGGGCAACTGGGCAGTTGTAAAAAAATACTTCAGAACTACTTATCTTAGAATTATGTGTAAAACCTTTCTTTAAGAGTACGTGGGTAGTTGGGTATGTAGAATTCATTTCTGATTATATTTTCCGTTCAAGGTAAAAGAGATGCTGAAGGTCAGGTTAAGTTCGAAGTTGACCTCTTGGCAGACAACAAATGGAAACTTCTATGAGATTATAATTTAGTTTATTCATGAATATAAATGGATACTATTACAATATGTATATGTATGTATATATATATATATATATATATATATATATATATATATATATATATATATATATGTGACACATTTGTTCATGAGAAAAGAGTATTCAGTCATAATTTAAATTTCATGAACCACATAGACACACGTTACATGTAGTGTATAATAGAGGAATCATTAATAACATTGACATTCATATTTCTCTTTGAGGGAATTTTCTGCATTAAGTAATTTTGTGTGAAAGTCATTGTATTTATGTCACAAGGAATGAACCTATTTTATTTAAATGATTACCCTGATGTAAATCAATAATAATAGCTCAATGAAACAGATTTATTGCACACCTTGGTGAACATATGAAATTTCCCATTTCCAGGCAAACTATTTGTAATACGAATACGAATACGAATACGAATACGAATACGAATACGAATACGAATACGAATACGAATACGAATACGAATACGAATACGAATACGAATACGAATACATTTATTTCAGATAAAAACCCATTTACAATTGGTACATATATTAGCACATCTAAGTAAATATAAAACTTCAAATATGTTAAATAATGAATAGATAAAAAAATAAATATAAAGTTATAAGTTAGATAAGTGTAGAATTGTAAAAAAAAAACAGATAAAATAAATATGCAATTAATTCATGTAAATAAACGCAGTTTGGAAAGTAAGTTATATAAACAACTTACTGACTTTAAATATATATATATATATATATATATATATATATATATATATATATATATATATAATAAATAAATAATAATAAAGTTATATGCGAGACATGATGACTATCTTACAGATTAACCGTGTATAATGAATGGGCCCAGCTAATCCACATTGGGCCATTTACTATTTCAAAACAATTGTACATAACCCTAATCAAGTCGTTATTTATGTTAAAAATGCGTTTTTTTAAACCATAAATGTTCTTACGCAATAGGGCGTCAAATGTATCAATAGCATTATTAGCAAACATGCCACTCGCGCTGTCCCGTCGGCTATATCCCAAAACCCGTCTATGCATATTGTTGTAGGCAACTTTAGCTTTTAAATAAGAGCCCTTATTAAAGTTAACCCGTAATTGGCAACAATAAGTTGTACAACAATATGCATGAAATCCCAGTAGATTACAAGTTCAAATATTAAGCTGGAGCTGATTTGAGCTCACAAAGACAATGACTACAGATGTTTACTGGCTCTTAGGCAGTTAGCCTGCATTTGTCACTTAGTCTGAATGTCAAGACATGGTAACTAATGTTTGCTGAGTGGGTACAGTAGAGCCTGCCAATGTCCAGAGCCCAACATTTCTTTTGTTCCTTAAACAGATTACCAACTGGCACCTGACAACTTGGCATTGTTCTGTGTGAAAATTACACTGACATTTGTTACTAAATGATCAATTTTCTTTTGAATATCTTGTTGACTTCATGTTTTAAACAAATACAAGAATACACCTGAACTCGTAACTGGTGAACTTGTTAGCTTTAGATGAATATATTAACTAAATTCTAAATGGACAGGAACTAGTCAGTGGTAATATAAATTATGGAGTTATTCCCACATATTTCCCGGTAAATACCACTTTTCCCGGTAATTACCGGTAATTACCAGGTTACTCCCACTGCCCTGTCTTTAACCAGTTTTTCCAGGAAATGTGCCAACCCTGGAGGAGATCGAGTGCAAGGTGCAGATGGAGCGGTGGGATATGACAATGCTGGGCAATAATATCTGTAAACGCAGCTTAGAATGTGTAAAACGTGGAGACCTAGTCACAACCCTTGCTAAGCAGATTTGAATATGTAGTTTTGTGACATCCTTAATAGCAATATTATGAAAAAGCGACTTGCAATAGTTTCTGCAATAGGAAGTGACAAATACCAACGAATACACCACAAATCACGAATATGGTAATAACATGTTTGACAAGTTTGAGAAATGTATTCTGTAAAATTAAAGTTATCATCGAAAATTACTCCTAAATTCCGAGTTGAAACTGCAGGCATAACATGCTAATTATGTAAGAGTACAGGAAAAACATTCTTAATTTCACATGCTGCCTTTGTGTGCCAATAATAAGAAACTGTTTTATCAGCATTCAACTTCAATCTACTATGAGTCATCCAGTAGAAATGTCAGCATGACAATTTTAGTTGTTGTAAAGAACTATTAGCATATGGAGTAGATAATGGTATATAAATTTGAGTATCATCTGCCAAAAAATTATGATTCAAATGATGCCTATGAATAACTGAACTCAATGAAATTGTGTACAGGGTAAAAAGTAACAGTCCCAAAACTGAACCCTGAGGAACACCACATGAAATATTAAATGTTGATGAAAAACAGCCCACAACCTTAACTCTCTGGTGTCTACCACTAAGATAAATTTAAACCAACTTAAAGCTACCCCAAATACACAGTACCACAAAATCCACAAAGACAAAAGATCCATGAGAATAGTATGATTAATACTATCAAAAGCAGCTGACAAATCAAGCAAGGTAAGTGCAGTAACTTTACCATTATCCATAATTAAAGTGGTATGTGTCTGTCTGCTGGAATTAGTCCTCAGAACACTTGTATGTTTGTAACAGTGGTACCAGGTAGCTGCTAATGTCTCGGTTTTAGTTGTTGGTTCGATCCCAACAGGTAATTCCATGCAATATTACCCCTGGCATGGGCTTATTGACCGAAACATTGCATTTCGTCTTGCAATTTTATTGATAATGACATTTAATACAAATTCCTCATATCTAATATTTTTGACATTTAATTAATTGAATGGGAAGATGTTGGGATGGTGTTTCTCCACCGCTTTCATGTTTCTGTTTCTATGTAAGAATTCCACATGTGCATGGAGATATTTGCACCATCATCAAACCATGTACAGGTGTATCAACAAAGTAATCCCTAAAAGTTATCATTGTGGCAATTCCTCACTAGGACACATAATGCCATCCACCCCGTGTGAACATCGGCTGGACAGAGATGAAATGGTGAATGCTCCCCCTTTATGTCCCCTCTTGAATTGTGTAATTAAATAATTAGCTATATAGTGGGACTAGTTTGCCTGCTAAAATTAATTAGTAGCTATAACAGGAATAAAATGTAGCAACAATGGGAAGTAGCTATAGCAGGAAGACACCATGTTGACAGTCAAGGAAAGAGACTGACAACATATTTGTATTACAAATTATTTGTATGCAGACTGTTACACA
Source organism: Oasisia sp. SBJ-2009 (assembly GCA_964017155.1). Classification (NCBI taxonomy): domain Eukaryota; kingdom Metazoa; phylum Annelida; class Polychaeta; order Sabellida; family Siboglinidae; genus Oasisia; species Oasisia sp. SBJ-2009. The sequence continues at coordinate 21,808,002 of OZ024859.1, forward strand.
TGGATGAGACGGTTTGCTACAACGGTACAACCATGTCAAGTACTTTTGAAGTAAAGCTCAGGTTGGAAATGAGTATATGGTCATTTCTCACGAAACTGGTGCCAGTACGGTTCTGAGAGGATATTTTTCAAATTGCCTACATCACTCTATCTCTAAAGTTAATCTATAGAGTACATATTGGTACATTAGTGAAATAATTTGGGCAACTTAACTCCAAAAACTGGTGCTACTGTGACTATTTGAAGTTATGGTTGCTTTCGGTTGCATCACCATCCATCTGCACATATTCCCACACACTTAACGCATAAATACATCTATTTAGTACTGATTTAACTGATGAACTTTATGTTGTATGCATATACGACATATTTGTTAATGTCTGTAAGTCAGAAAAATGTCTTACATTCAATTTGTTCATTTCACGGTGAAGCACTGAAGTTTAAGACACCATCCTCGAATAGAGTATTTTTTCAACCTCCCTCTAATTAGTCTCTGTGATTTCGATGTAATGTTTTCTTTATAAAAGGCATGCAATAATATCCCTAAACATTGTCCTTTCCAGAAATGTATACATCATTCCTATAGCTTGAAACGGTTAATTTTAATGGTCACTTTAGTATTGCAGACGGATGGTGATGGGTATATTTTCAGTAACAGAATATAATGGTATAACTCATCGTCTTCTGAGATTTTCAATCACGTTTGTGACCTTTGTCTTTTCTCTTGTGTTTAACATATTCCTTTCCATCTTTGTTTGTGTGGCTGCTAGCTTGTTCTTTGCTTGACTGGTGAGTGTTCATGTCTCCACGCCATATGTAATTGCTGGAAGTACGCATGAGTTGTAGACTTGTCTCTTCAAGCATGTTCCCATGTTACCCTTGAAGATGTCGCGATGTTTGGCGAACGCTGCCCATCCGGCCGTAACTATATCTGAATCTACGTATGTTGGTTTTTGTCTCTGGTGTTGTATCTCTGTCCCAGGTAGTTATAAGTACTCAGAACAAATATTTTGTTTACGTTTTACGTATGTCACTCACAGTGCATACAACCTATGGTTAGAATGCAGCCTGTACTGTGGTGAAAATACATATCTAGTTAGTTTGAAAAGTTGGAAGATGATGCCAATAACTCATAAACTATACATAAAATACATATTCCTAGTTAAAATGAGTACAATAAATATTTTGAACCTCTTTCATTACCCAGTAGGCATACACCAGTTACTTTATTGTAATTCTTTATCTTAAAAAAATGAGCTGTGGTGGCTAAAACCGATGGGAGATGGACGGTGATGGATGATCATATTTCAAGTGATATATTCTGTATCACTTCATAAAAAGACTGACCAATTTCAATGTAGTTTATATAACGATGTATGGCTGCCCTGTGGTGTGTGTAGATAGCATAAAATGCTGAAAATGCCAGACATTAGCTGGGCCCAATGCCTGCCATTGTCCTGGTGTCAACAGAAGGCCACTGTGGCTGTTCTAGGATTAAAGGGAACAGAAACAAGGCATTATCTAAACATTGTTTTCCACATATACATAAAGATTAAGTATGTATGCCTACACTGCAATATGCATGTCCAGAATAGTGGACCTCACTCACATTGGGACTTCAAAGTGACATAGAGCGAGTACAAAGATGGGCTACGAATACACCGAATATCATATACCCGAATACCCCCTATATCGGAACATTTGCGAAAGCACAGCTGACTTCTCTGAAAGAGTGCTAATTAAAAAGTGAAGATATGATCTGTATTAAGAAAACGGCGCAATTGCAAAAAGAACGCCAATTGCACTGATTGGCCGGTAGTACCACCCTACCATTATGCATTTTCCACAATCAATCTGGTAATTTACCTCACATTACAGTGTTATGAAAACTACTCTACTGGACCGTATTAATGAAAATAACTAAATCCCACTAGGAAATTGTAGACATCAAAGAACTGTTAATCTTAAAATAAGCCCAGACAAGTTCATAGCTAGTTGACACATGCCTTAGAAAATATCATCACATTTGCTCACTAGCAACCCCTTTTCAATATTTTAATGACTTGGGATTTAGTTACATCACCCCAGCCCATAGACATTGACTTGTGTCCGAATTTAATTGCTGCACCAAATTGAGTAGTCCGTCTAAGCATCTGGTAATCCGTCAAATGAATATAAAATAAAAACGTGACTATTCACCATTTATGTCACTGGTTCACTTACTCCACATAACTCATGTCATAATAAAAAAACTCATATTCATGCTTGCAATCATTCAATTTATAATTCGATCTCTTCCAACACGCTGTATGTATCGTCTCGGCCTGCGATATCTGGAGTCCGACTACCCGCATCAGTTTTCCTATGATTTCTCAGCATGCCTTGTCTTCTTTAGCGACATTTCTATATTTCGTTCATGCTCATTTAAATCATTCCAGATTATGTATGCTGCAGCAGTAGTCAATTGACTTAATTGCAGTCACACTTTCCAAGCAGTTGTAGGCCACATTGCTAAATAAACAATGGCAGGCTGGTCTGGCACTTCACACGGGCTTGCCACAATTCTATAATTATAGTCTAGCAACAATGTTTTCTTACTTTCATTACTCATTTCATACTTGATATTAGTCCAGTATTCAGAAACAAATTATGGATACTTGGATGGATGTTTTCAGTGCAAATTAACAGATAGTTGCGTTACATGTAAGTCCCCTTTGCATATGTGCAATATCTGGTTACTACACTGTGTAATGCAGGGATTGGTCGGTCCAATAACTAACTAGTTGCCAGAGATGAAATAATCGTATGCTGTACTCGCGGTACGAGTACGGGTACTTTCTGAGTAATCATACTCATACTCGAGTACAAAGTAAAGTAATCGTACTGGTACTCGAGTACATTACCAAAGTAATCATACTCATTGTCCCAGCTAGGCCATTTCCCAAGGGCGCAAAGCCCTGCCCTCATTTACATGCGCCATGTGCCTTTTATTAGCGCCCTGTCCTTTAGCAGTGCCCTGGTGCAATTGCCAGTGGGGTCAAAGTGTCTCATTATCTCAGTGCTGGCTTCCCATAGGCTTGAAACAATTGTATCAAATTAACCACTTCAAAGACTTCCTTGTGGGACAAGAGCAATAAAGTAGGCGCTCTTCTAGGCGGTAGACCACCCAGATGCAGTCTGTTCTATTGGCTCTATGATTGGGTGATGTAATCAACTGATGTTGTTGACAATATGATGTAGTTTAAAACATTGTAGCAAGGGAGTTGGCTGCACTTCCAAGTACTGGAAAGTGAATTTCTGCGTGAAATCAGTTGAAAATATTGCTAAATTCCGTCGTCATTTAAAAACATATCTGTACAATCTGGCCTATCCACCATAGCTCCCTGGCGCATCAATCAATCTGATGACAACTTGATTTGTTTACCGACTATGAGATCGATTAATCCTTTTTGTTTTGATGCGCCTCTGAGCTTGGTTTCTAAGGATATAGGCGCAATAGAAGTTAACTAATTATTATTATTATTACTAGTTATGGGGAAACTTTTTCTGTTGTACATGACAAACGTGTTTTTGTAATTTATCTAGACCTGGGAAATTGTAAACTGTTTAAATAAAATAAGTGCTAAAAGGATACAATATGAAGGCCTATCAATATTAAAATAAACAGTGATATTTGTGCTATTTATACAGCAATGTTTTATTCAAACAGAAATTGTCCCTGAATTCTTTATTTATGAATACATGTACAGTACTATATGAGTTAATGTTATTATTATGCATTCTGTAAATGTCAGTATGCCATGTTTAATGGAAAACTTTCATCAACACAATAATTGGAAACTCACAAATACATGTTATATATTGTAGAACATTTAAAACAAATTATATACTGTGTTATACATTATAATAATTATTACAAAGTGACAAGTGTTTTATTTGATATATTGCATGTTAATTGACAAGTAATGCCATTAATAATAAATGTCCACTAGGCTTATACTTTTTCATGAAACCACAAACAAGTGCTGCAGTTGACTACTAAGTTTCTACTATAGCCAGTTATAGGATGTTAAATTGATATTTCCCAATAAAACAAAAATAATGCAACACTGGACCCAGAGTGGCTCATCAAATTCATCCCTGGTCAGTAGAAGGGTATAGTGGATATAGATAAGTAATTATAATTAACCAGCTGTGTTTAATGCGTTGCAAATTGGCGAATGAAGACAGAAAGAAGTATGTGGACATCAATGTCTCAGAGAAGAGACTACCACTCTGCATCAAAATGTTAGTTAGCGATTTATATACAGATAAATGATTAAGGAATTGTTGGAATGGAGTGTTATCCAATGGTTTGCACACCCTACAATAGTTGCGTTACTAATAAAACACCTTGTACCCTACTAATGTTCATTTGACTGTGTAATATTACTATAATACATTATGCATGTTTGGGACGTCTGGTACATATGACTGCATTTCCCCTGGGCAACACTGAGTTACTTAGCAGGCTGTAATCGGTCAATATATGATACAGCTACAAGCTCCATTTCATGAAACTTAACTAAATACCACTGGTGTACGTTTTTTTTTTACTTAACTCTGGTATTACAAGAGTTACGTAAATACACGTATTTCAGAAGATGTGCCCTCATAAATGTCGTTCACGCATAAAAGTGCCCTCCGTCTGCCAACTGCACCCTGTCCTTTTCAAGACCTAGCTGGAACACTTTTAATACTCACAATTACTTCTCATGATTGCATTTTTTCATAGGAACAGTTGCAAGCAAATCTATTAGACAGATAGAAATGGCAATATTAGAAGTAATATAATAAATGTAATATTAATTGTGCTATTAGTTTTCTATTACTGTTGAGCATTTCAGTTAAGTAAATATTCAGTAACATTTCCCTAATTAATCCCTAACTCTCTCAAGGGAAACCACATCTCCCGACCCTCCTGCTTACTGTAGAGTACTGGTAGTACAACGTTATATTGTGACAGTCCTTGGTAAGCACTGTAGGAGATAAGCATCCCCTAACATCTCCCTTTGCAATTTTAGAAGCCAATGCCACAGTCCCATGTGTACTGTTTTCTTTTTATTGAATGATTCATTCAATACATGAGAAACTCGTCTGATTATTAATAATAACATATGTACAGTGGATAGCAGTAATCAGTTAAAACACTAGATAGTGACACAGCATTGTAAAGAGAATGACACCTGGTAATCATGAAAGTAAATCATGAAAGTAATGATTACATTCTAAAGTAATCGTACTCGTACTCGAGTACATTCTAAAGTACTCGTACTCATATTCATACATATTCATAGTAATCATACTCGTACTCGGTTATATTTTTATTGTACTCACTCCATCTGTGCTAGTGGCTAGCGGGATACGGCAGAAGGTAAGTTCTAGGCGAAACATTGCGTTGCGTTTGGTTGCACTAATAACCACAGAAAAATCTGCGCGCCACTGCGATCCATTGTATAAGAGATGACCACATATCTGACTCCAGGTCCACTGTGACCACTCCACGATAGCGTCGTGGCGGCCATTGCATCGACACGTAGGCAACTGGAAAACATCTACGCCAGAATAAAGAGCGCACAACTAAGGCCTCTTATTTTTACCATACGCTTTTACCACGATATAATTGATGTCGGTCCATATTTTCTAACAGTTAGGGTTGTGTCACTATCTACTGGCTAATCTGTGCCTGCTAAGATGTGTCCCTCCCTCTGTGCTATTAACCAAATGACCCTTCTACACTGCTTACTAATTGCAACATGGTCAAACTTATCTACTAGGAACTGTGGGAAATGTATTCGGTTGGGGCCACCTGCAAGGCGTGTTACCCCGGCTCACACGAGCGGCTCGGCCACGCGGCGCCAGCTTATGACATAGGATACGACGGGATAACAACGTTCAGGATATCGATAGCAAGAAAGTGCTCCTTCTCCCAGAGAATAAATGCCTGGAATATATTAAGTAACAATTGTGTCAATGCAACCAGTGTGAATATAATTAAAAATAAAATTGACAGTTATCCGGCAAGTGCGGGTTATACCTACATGTAGAATGAATATTTTATTAGTTTTAGAAATTATTTTAATAACAAATACATTATTTATTCATATATTTGTTTTAATTAATTAAGTATTATAAATTATTATAACGAATTGTTATTATTGTAGGACATTCTATCAGACCTTCCAAATCTTCCGATGAAGCGGAAGATATTCTGCTTTTCCTGTTTTTTCTAGAAAACCTGCCGCTTTCCCGTTTTATTTTGAAAATCTTCCGGTTTTACGGACTTGGTCTGTGGTCGCAGCGCCACCCGACGTAAACAATTAATGAAACACTTGTTGAAAGTACCACCAGAGCTATATGAGAGGAGTTGTGGCACTCCCCCGTGGAACCAAAGTTGCACAGATCTCGCTCAATCTCGGATGTTTCGTTGTTTAATTCGGTATCTGTTTTAAGCAGGCCCCCGTGGAACGCCTTTTCATCCTTTGTACCAATAATGACTCCAAGTTCCGGGCATCTTTAGGTGCAGCGACTCTGTACCACTTGCTGCACTGCAAGTTCAACGTTGACCGGGAGTGCCATGAATTCTGGGCAACGCGGGATTTGATTGCCAGTGCCAAGCGCGCCACAAATATTTTCAACGCAGCGGCTGTGCGCTGAGTCCATTGCAGAACTGCATATTTGTTTGTTTGTTTATTTGAATAAAATAGATTTTGCCTGAAAAAAATGTTGTCCTTTTTTTCTGTAGGAAGAACAAAATGTTGTGTATTTTATTATTAACTTATTGGAAGGTCTGAAACTGGACATTTGCGTTTCAAGCACAACATCTTCTGTCATTTCGTTGTAGTAAGCGGAAGATCTTCTGCAATTTTTAAATAAAAAGTTGGAAGTTCTGTTCTATGTAATCTTTATTTTATGTTAAGACACTTTCCCGATCTTCTCGTGTGCGGGCAATCTAGCTCAGCAGCTGCCTCTCGCGCAACGGGGGAAAGTTGATCAAACTGGTTTAATATGATCAGCATCGCGTAAGGCCGATTCTCTCGTCTGCTGGTAACATGAGCTATCGGCTCAGCTGCGAAAGTAATCCAGCCAATGTTACCGCGTATTACGATCACGTGCCGCGATGATCGCGATCACAAAATGGCAGCGACAAACGTATTTATGTGTGAGACAATTTCTGAAGAAAAACATATGGCGATCTGGATGGATTTCCCATCTTCACACAATAACTTACAATTGCTGAAACAAATAATACAAATTCACGCTAAACTCGCCGACAACTCGATACCATAGGCGGAGGCCATAGGTAGCTATTTTGATTACCGTAACATCGGTATTAGTCGAAGCGTGTTTTGTTAGCAGTGTTTGCGTCAAGATTTGGGGTTTATGGTCGGTAAGTTTAGGATTAGTTCAAATTAGTTTAAAGTTTGTGTTACTTTGGGGTTTAGGATAAAACTTGAATTTATGGAGGTCATTTATGTAGCGGCGTCGCGATAAATTACCGATGCTACGGTAATCGCTTAGCTACTCGTAGTCGAGCAGATGATGTCGAGTTATGCGCGAGTTTGTTTTGTTAATTTATTCTTTACATGAAATTAAATGATTTTATTTTGTAGCTTAGTGTATGTGTATGTACAAAAGACATGTAAGAAGTAGTTTGGCGGCGGTAGGATGTCGTTTTCAAGGTTAGGTCAGAAAATAAAAGCACGCCGACGTCTGTTACAACCAATAATGTAATAATCACCTGTTAATGTTATTAGTGCCTCCTAATGTAATACAACCACCCGCTAATATAATAAGATCACACGATACTGTGACTTTATTACATTATCGGGTGATGATAAACGATAATGTAATAATTCTAACTGATAATATGTTTATTTACAGGCTCCTGGCCCATGAAGTAATACTTAACTTTTGAGTGATAATGTAATAACGTACATATTTTACGTAGGACTTAGATAATCGTTTTCATGGATTTCATTTTGATTTATTGCACTTATTCCATTTTTTCTATTTCGTATATATTGCAATAGTGCATTTTTTTTCGCTAGCGGGCTAAAAGTAGTCGATTTAGATTAAATCCAACATGCTGATTAGAAATCTGAAATCAAATTTGTCCCAGTAAATCCGGATTATAGGTATACATTCTCGCACCATCTACGAATGGCGGGTTGGTCGTATTATGGTATTTTATGTGCCATTAGACATGTGCAGCTAATTAAAAAGTGAAGATATGATCTGTATTAAGAAAACGGCGCAATTGCAAAAAGAACGCAAATTGCACTGATTGGCCGGTAGTACCACCCTACCATTATGCATTTTCCACAATCAATCTGGTAATTTACCTCACATTACAGTGTTATGAAAACTACTTTACTGGACTGTATTAATGAAAATAACTAAATCCCACTAGGAAATTGTAGACATCAAAGAACTGTTAATCTTAAAATAAGCCCAGACAAGTTCATATCTAGTGGACACATGCCTTAGAAAATATCATCACATTTGCTCACTAGCAACCCCTTTTCAATATTTTAATGACTTGGGATTTAGTTACATCACCCCAGCCCATAGACATTGACTTGTGTCCGAATTTAATTGCTGCACCAAATTGAGTAGTCCGTCTAAGCATCTGGTAATCCGTCAAATGAATATAAAATAAAAACGTGACTATTCACCATTTATGTCACTGGTTCACTTACTCCACATAACTCATGTCATAATAAAAAAAAACTCATATTCATGCTTGCAATCATTCAATTTATAATTCGATCTCTTCCAACACGCTGTATGTATCGTCTCGGCCTGCGATATCTGGAGTCCGACTACCCACATCAGTTTTCCTATGATTTCTCAGCACGCCTTGTCTTCTTTAGCGACATTTCTATGTTTCGTTCATGCTCATTTAAATCATTCCAGATTATGTATGCTGCACCAGTAGTCAATTGACTTAATTGCAGTCACACTTTCCAAGCAGTTGTATATATATATATATATATATATTGAAACAATGCGTCTTGCTGTCACATGTGCCTCTCTCGGCCAATGCTAGCCAAAGGCGGGTTCTAGGGCGGCAGTGGTGTCAAACAAGACGACCATAAACTTTATCTTTACATTTTACCGATTACATTTGACCGATTACATCTGGGTGTGCCATTTCTCGACAATCCCCAGTATCCCAGTGTTGATGGGACTTGTTCAGTCAGTAGTGCCTTTTGCGTATCAAGAAGGCAGCTAGCCGTATCACTGTCTTTGAACTTACGCATTAACAACGCTTACGTTATCGCTCGCTTCGTTTTACTCCATTCTCCGTGTTTTCTTACCTTGATTAGTTTAATTAATCATATGGCTTCTCGATGACTGCTTTTTGGCTACTTGATCTTTTATGCTCTTTGGATTTCACGATTAAACAACGCTTGTTTGGTCTGGTTAGCTGTTTCAATGGAAGTGAATGTTTCACGCCACTCCTCGATGTGATAGTTGTAGAAATTAGACAAGAAGCTACGTTCTCCACGGAATCGGGTAACATGTTGTTCTCTGTCCATATCTTCGCTCCTTAAGAAAATTTGTCCTTGAAAAACGTTTTTTATTTTGTATAGTCACGTGTGTTTGTATGCGGTCACATGATTGTTTCCTGTAGCACGAACCTTCTGTGAATATCTTATATCAGTGAATAGTTACCATTATGAAATTATTATTGTGATATTGTTTTACACTTAAGTTTTTTCTGTATACGAAATTTTATTTTAAGATAGTTATTAACTATTAAAGCAACCGGAAAAATCAACCGGATGTGACATCTTCAACATGGCTTGACCGGAACCGGATGTCACGTGACCGGTCACAAAATGTGTTCACTCGGAAGGATACACAACTGCACACATATACTACTTATTCTACTATCCATCTATCCGTCTATCCTTGGACCGACCGACCGACCGACCGACCGACCGACCGACCGACCGACCGACCGACCGACCGACCGACCGACCGACCGACCGACCGACCGACCGACCGACCGACCGACCGACCGACCGACCGACCGACCGACCGACCGACCGACCGACCGACCGACCGACCGACCGACCGACCGACCGACCGACCGACCGACCGACCGACCGACCGACCGACCGACCGACCGACCGACCGACCGACCGACCGACACACACACACACACACACACACACACACACACACACACACACATTCTACATTTCATATTCAGTACGTATTTGAATAAACGAATAACTGCCCATATTATAACGTTTTTCCGCCGGCACGTGCACATCGTTTCGTGTGAGATGATTTGTTTTAGGTACCAATCTACAAAACCATTTACATAAATAATTAAGTAATTTTTTGGGTTTTTTAACATTCGGGTGTCAAAGTATGTCCACATGAATGGAAAAGAATGACAAAGAACAAATCTTTGTTTTTAGCCCTTGATTGGGACAAATTGATGTAAAGTTAAAATGTTCACCCATTACTCCAATCATTTTAGTTTATTGTTCATCAGGAAACTAAAACTGCCACCAGTCGTTATAATATCATTCTTGTGGCCTGTCACCAATCAGCTCCAGTCGCGCGGAATCTTGCCAAGTATCGTGACAAATGAACAGAAAGCCCTGTACAATTGTAGCGTTTGCGGGATAACACCCCGCCACCAAATCGTATCGTTTGGCGCGAGCGGTCGGCACGGAGGCGTCTAGTGGCGGACTCGGGCACACGTTCACTCACTCAGTCTAACCAGTCTAACACCAACAATATATATAAGGTTTCTACAGTTTATTACATCAAAATCCTACCAGTACAAATCTAAGACACTCACTAAAATACTTCACTAACTAAACCAATATAAACACAATACAAATGTGACGGTACTGACAGCGTGTTTGACACGCGATCAAGCAAAGAACTCACCCACAGGTGTGGTGTGGTTCCTCAATCAGAGAACAATATGCCTCGTACGGCACAACTTCTTTCAGCACAATGTACTGTGACAGTATCTTTGTCACAGGGCGCTCTGGAGCGGCGTGTTTCGGGGTGAACAGCGTATGTGTGTATTCCCCGACAAATGGCCCCAGTAGTCAACCCCCGTCAATAACACACAGTATAGCCCGTCAATAACACACAGTATGTGCCTTGACGGCAAGCATGTCGCAGGGCCCTCTGGAGCGGCGCGTCCCGGGGTAAACAGCGTAGGTGTTCCCGGTAATAGTCCCCAGAAGTCTGCCCATGCAATATCACACACACATCGTATATTCTGTGACAGTAAGTCTGTCACAGGGTGCTCTGGAGCGCGTGTCCCGGGGTGAACAATACATGTTCCCCCGGTAATAGGCCCCAGAAGTCTCCCCATGCAATATGACACACACATCGTATATTCTGTGACAGTAAGTCTGTCACAGTGTGCTCTGGAGCGCGTGTCCCGGGGTGAACAATACATGTTCCCCCGGTAATAGGCCCCAGAAGTCTGCCTCGAATCATTAAAATACTCCCTATTTATACTAGTGGTACTGTAGCCCGAGGACAGACGCTAGACGCCTTACCTAATATTTTGTCCAGCGCGTCTACCCCTAGAAATCTTGGCAGGGTGCCAGCGGACTCTGCACCCTGTGGTTTCCCCCAACAACAATAAAGTGGAGCATCTTCCTAAACCAGATGGCCCTAGAAATTAGCATAGACGAGCCTGCAGTGCTAGTGAACTTTCCCTCCCATGGTATCGTCCCAAAATACCAGGGTTGGTCCTCTGCCTCAGCCAGATGGCCCTAAAATTACCATATAAATTGCATAGGAAACCTTCCATACTGGTTATAGTCTCTTAACCGGGTAAACACCCTCCTTGTGATTATGTACGTATTTGCATATATGCATGGCTTTAGTAGCCCTAAATAGTGATAGATATATCTATATATAATTATAATAGTTATCGCTGAAAAATCCCTACATTACCCCCGCCCCACTAAAATTTCGTCCCGAAATTATAACAGGTAACATGCATGCAACATTATAATAATCAATACAATGCTGAAAAAGAAAGCATACAATTTATACTCAAATGTTCACTTTTCACAAATGTTCATGTCCGGTTGATATGTCTTCCATCACGCGATCGTCAGTCGCATATGTTGAGCCGATGATATCCTCCGTCGTAACCCACTTCATGGACGCACGGTAGACGCACGTCAGTTCACCGCTAGTAGTGGACGCTCAGCTCAATCTCGCCTGCGTCTTCTTCCATCTTCTATCTTCTTTGCAGATAACGCTGCAGGTTGTGACCAGAATGAATTCTGGTTCCTGCGTCTTCTTCCATCTTCTTTGCAGATAACGCTGCAGGTTGTGACCAGAATGAATTCTGGTTCCTGCGTCTTCTTCCGTCTTCTTTGCAGATAACGCTGCAGGTTGTGACCAGAATGAATTCTGGTTCCTGCGTCTTCTTCCATCTTCTTTGCAGATAACGCTGCAGGTTGTGACCAGAATGAATTCTGGTTCCTGCATTTTTGTGTGTACGTATCTCGTACGCAGCGCTGTTATGGTGTTTGCCATAATTAGTGTCATATGACCGTCGTGGTCATACATCGTTCGCCATTGCTTGACATGTCACAGCACTGACATGTACCAGGAGAATAACGGACAACCATTGTCACATCCACAAAGATAGAACTTCATCATATCCTTGCCCTCAGACACAGAATGTGCCAATTAAGGTCGCCTGGCCTGACCAGGGTAATCGCTATCTCTGCCATCAGACAGTGTCTGCACCTTAGGGACTTGAAGCTGCCCTGTGATACAGATTCCTTGTGGCCAACTACGGCTGAGATACTGTTCTCAGGCCTATGCACTACTAACTCTTCTAGTATAGTTTCTCTGTGTATGTAACAGTATAATCTTCCAAGATATCTATATATATGACCAACAAGAGCTAACACATGAAAACTAACTCTAATCAACTTCATCCTATTCTGTTTAGCAGAACACACCCTGTGCCAATTAAATATCTATTAAGCCAGAAGCTGCCCTGAACAGAACTATGTTGATACTCGTTAACTTCTCTCATTACACCACTGGGCCAGTCATTGACCCCTAGACTGCAGCCATGCTGTGTGTTGACATAATCTAACAAGATGGTCTTACTGCCTGAAACAGCCACTATGACCAGATCACTGGCTGGCTGGTCAAATTATTCCTGTTTGACCGAGACTGCTCTCTATAATTGAAATAAATGCATGAACTATGCTTCAAGACCTAGCTGGCAAAAATCAGGATGAGAAGATGAACAATTCGAAGTGATGATGACATAAAACGCAGAAAGTTGAAAGCTGTATATGGCATCATAGCAATGAGGATGGTGATGATGATGATGATAAAATAAATATAGCTGTCCATGTCAGCAAGTGATTCCGTCCACTTTGACTGGGCAGATATGTGCAGGAACTTTTTGTTGGAAAGTGCTTGAACGAAAACAATCACTTATTTTTAAACAATCTTTGAAACCAAACTTTCATGTGTTGAAAATAATTGGTTACAACGACATAGGGTAGACACGATTACACCGTAACATTTGTCATGTTCGGTTCTGCTTGTCACAGACCTCGTGTTTTGTGATGTTCGGTTCTACAAACTGTAGACCTCGCGCTTTGTGACTAGCTCACAAACCATATGAACGATTACACCGTGACATTTGTCATGTCCGGTTCTGCACGGGACAGACCTCGCGTTTTGTGACTATTTCACAAACCATATGAACGATTACACCGACTTATATGTATTGTCCGGTTCTGCATCTAGCAGACCTCCTGTTTTGTGAATCTCACAAAAAATCTGAACGACTACACCGTGACATTTGTCATGTCCGGCTCTGCTTATAGCAGACCTCGCGTTTTGTGACTATTTCACAAACCATATGAACGATTACACCGAAATATTTGTCAGGTCCGGCTCTGCATCTAGCAGACCTCCTGTTTTGTGAATCTCACAAATCATCTGAACGACTACACCGTGACATTTGTCATGTCCGGCTCTGCGTCTAGCAGACCTCGTGTTTTGTGAATCTCTCTTAGGCAATAAAACATACCATTGCCGACTATCATTCTCAGTTGGGTGTGACATATCCTGATGATAATATGTGTTAGCGCTGTCTATCACAGACAGCTAATCAAGCCGTTATTTCTATATGACCATACATCAAATCCAGAATCCGCCAAACATTCTACTGTATACCCTAATTCGATGAAAATATAACTAAGCAAACACCTATAATAGTAACTTGACATTATATCAGATATAACATCTCTTCAAAACATCCAGCTATATCCCCTGAAGAAACGATCTACCATGGCCTGAGTTGCTGACCCTTGAAAACCTGATGCTGGGAGAGAGGACAACCATTGACCTGCTGTGTTGTCGATTGCATCACGGCTCAAGGGGTCATTAGCAGAACCACTATCTAGTGAGTGTCTGCTGACCCACTGACCGTCATTAGCCAGCCTGTAGCCAGCTTTGTCCACAGGGCGACAAGCTGTAAACAGTGGCCTTTCATCTGCCGGGTTGGATGGCCCCCTGCCATTGCAGACAGTGTCCAGTGTACCGAAAATAAACATCGGCCACTGAGGAATTATCACTACGAGTTTAACATTTTACGTATTTATTTTGCTGCCACCAGAGAAATAACTTCTCACTAAACTATTCTACTTTAATCTATCTGAAGCAAGTAAACGTGCGGCCCGTGTGAGTTCTTTCAAGTGAGATTTTCAAGATAGATTAACCAAAAACCGTTACTACGGAACGTAGAGGAATACGGTCAGGTTTATCTACCGAAATCCCACCCCGGCTGCCACCAAATTGTAGCGTTTGCGGGATAACACCCCGCCACCAAATCGTATCGTTTGGCGCGAGCGGTCGGCACGGAGGCGTCTAGTGGCGGACTCGGGCACACGTTCACTCACTCAGTCTAACCAGTCTAACACCAACAATATATATAAGGTTTCTACAGTTTATTACATCAAAATCCTACCAGTACAAATCTAAGACACTCACTAAAATACTTCACTAACTAAACCAATATAAACACAATACAAATGTGACGGTACTGACAGCGTGTTTGACACGCGATCAAGCAAAGAACTCACCCACAGGTGTGGTGTGGTTCCTCAATCAGAGAACAATATGCCTCGTACGGCACAACTTCTTTCAGCACAATGTACTGTGACAGTATCTTTGTCACAGGGCGCTCTGGAGCGGCGTGTTTCGGGGTGAACAGCGTATGTGTGTGTTCCCCGACAAATGGCCCCAGTAGTCAACCCCCGTCAATAACACACAGTATAGCCCGTCAATAACACACAGTATGTGCCTTGACGGCAAGCATGTCGCAGGGCCCTCTGGAGCGGCGCGTCCCGGGGTAAACAGCGTAGGTGTTCCCGGTAATAGTCCCCAGAAGTCTGCCCATGCAATATCACACACACATCGTATATTCTGTGACAGTAAGTCTGTCACAGGGTGCTCTGGAGCGCGTGTCCCGGGGTGAACAATACATGTTCCCCCGGTAATAGGCCCCAGAAGTCTCCCCATGCAATATGACACACACATCGTATATTCTGTGACAGTAAGTCTGTCACAGTGTGCTCTGGAGCGCGTGTCCCGGGGTGAACAATACATGTTCCCCCGGTAATAGGCCCCAGAAGTCTGCCTCGAATCATTAAAATACTCCCTATTTATACTAGTGGTACTGTAGCCCGAGGACAGACGCTAGACGCCTTACCTAATATTTTGTCCAGCGCGTCTACCCCTAGAAATCTTGGCAGGGTGCCAGCGGACTCTGCACCCTGTGGTTTCCCCCAACAACAATAAAGTGGAGCATCTTCCTAAACCAGATGGCCCTAGAAATTAGCATAGACGAGCCTGCAGTGCTAGTGAACTTTCCCTCCCATGGTAGCGTCCCAAAATACCAGGGTTGGTCCTCTGCCTCAGCCAGATGGCCCTAAAATTACCATATAAATTGCATAGGAAACCTTCCATACTGGTTATAGTCTCTTAACCGGGGCCCAAATTTATGACGAGGCGATAAGCTACCCGGGGTTAAATTGCCTAACGGCCGTTAGCCACCCTGACGGCAAGGAGAAGATAAGCTGCTATGTGTGGGTTCTGGGTAGGGGCAGGGTCTCTACCGCGGTACACTATTTTTAGATTAGAGGGAATCCTTGTATCTTTAGAAACTCCGCATGCGCACTGTTCACTTCCTACTAAACCAAAATGGAAGAGACAAAGGAAAAGAAGAGCATTAGAAAACCAAATTTCAGCCATGAAGAAGTTTTGAAACTGTTAGACGGAGTGGCGACTAACAGGGAAATGCTTATGAATAAGCTTAGCAGTGAGGTAACAAACAAGAAAAAGAGTGCGGTGTGGCGATTTATTTCCACCTCTGTGAGTGCATGTGGTGTTGCACAGCGGACGATGGAGGAGGTGAGGGAGAAGTGGGGAGGGCTGAAGAAAAAATACATAGGGGAGCAGGCAAGCATGATGAAGACTGGCGGTGGACCTGCTGGGCCGCCAAACCCTTACAGCGACCTTGTTGCCTACATCCTAGGCAGAGACACAGAACTAATACAAGGAGTGAATGGTAAGTAAATGTTTTATTTTTAGTTTCTTCCATTAGTCTATGACTATGATAATATATTTATGTTTAATGTGTAATACAATTTATTTAATGATTCCGTGCGCAATCTGTTTCCACTGCAATGCATTAATAATGTGGTAATTTGCAACAGTACATATTTGTTACATTAACTATTATATAGCATTAATTAATTTGTTTAAGACGTTATGTCAAGTATATAAAGTATAAATAGTACATATCCTAGGTGTAGCATTTAGCCTGTCTAAAAACAAATGCGTTTGTTGTTTCAGGAGGAGGGCTAGATACATTCAGGTGTTCTCAGTCCGAGACAACACAAACAGTGACAGCACCAGTTCAACCAGTTCAATCTTCACTGCCACTTGAAGTTCCACCCAGAATGGAGGACGGTTTCTGCGGCACTGCCCATGTGTCACCAATTCCAATTCCAGGTACAGTACATGCATTTTCACACTCTAAGTATTTTACGTTGAGAGTTCATTCGAGTGGAGTACCATTTCAACCTATATCTTGCCACTCCACCACAATGCAGATATAATGGCCATGACTGAATTGATTCAACACTGTTAGATGGTTGGGGTGCCTCACTGTTTCACCATTGCTAAAAAAAACTGTGCGAACATCCATAAAAAACAGTAGTATCGATATTTAGTTTTATCACCATGGCTATAATAATAAAACATGAACACATAATAATACATAATGAAAAACAGTAACATTGAACAGTAATCACCATCTTAACTGCAGTAGTGTGACTGTTACATATACAACGCCCTTTGCAGATGCACCTGAAGACAATCAAATCGTGACACTGGCGGACGAGTCAACACCCATTCAGTCGTCATACTCGATGTCCAATAATAACCATATGCCAAAATCACGCAAGAAGAATAAAAGATTATTCAGCGACGTCGAAGGTGACCTCTTTGACCAGTATTTACAGAGTTGCATCGATATGAACAAAGCCACTTGTGAGCTGGTGGAATGTAAAAAGAAAAATCTGGAAGCTATGGCTGAACTGAAGAGAAGAAGACTAGACGTAGACTTGGTGCTGGCTGAACTGCAAAAGGAAAAATTGAAAGCTGAGATCAGACAACTTAATCAGTAAACAGTGAAAATGTCATGGTGATGTAATGAAATGTATGATTTCAAATGTTGATGCAGTCATAGATATAATGTACTGAATGTGCATGTATTTTGACGTTGGAAACAGAAAAGCAACAAAGATAAAATTACAGTTGAGTGCACGTTCATCTACCACTGTATGATCTAAGTGTGCTCAATGTTTGCTGAAAATAAAATGGTGTTCTTGTGTTATCCACTTAACTGAAAAAAATTCATTTGCCATGCATTCGCCACGGACGCAAACAGACAGACAGACAGACAGACAGACAGACAGACAGACAGACAGACAGACAGACAGACAGACAGACAGACAGACACGGAGGGAGGGAGGGAGGGAGTAAAATTTATACATACTTGAATGGTTTAAAAGAAGTCGTTGATGATCCTGTTTCTCGCCGCGTTCCCTGTGTGAACACGTGCTCGTTCTGTGGCTGGCTGGATGACGGCATCGTCATTACCATCTGAGTCATCTCCAGCATCATCACCCTCATCTTCCTCATCAGAGTCTGGATCAGGCAGGTTAAGAAGCCTTGCTCTGTTGTTGAGCATCATACAGACTGTGATGATGATGCAGGCTTTGTTTGGATTAACGCGCAGCCCTTTCAGGCAGTGCCAGCGTCGCTTTACAATGCCAATGCTCCGCTCAACTGTCGTTCTTGTGGAGCTGTGGCAGAAGTTGTAGTTGATCTCTTTCCTGGAAGACAATAAATTGAACGATATAATACGAGACATCAATTATACATGTGTTAAAAAAACTTTACGACTCGTAACTCACAGCATCATGCATTGTTTAAAGTTTTATTCTCCTGTTTTTTAAACCATAATATATACCTGTATGCAGAGACCCGTCCACACATTATTGGGAGGATAAAACACATTTTGGATTAGTACAAATAACATTGCATTTGTGGTGGTGAATGGCTAAAACAAAAATAATATACATGGCATATAAGAAATTACCTTGTAATTGGATTTTGAAGTGGTGTCATTAACCAATCTCGGATCATGTAGCCACTGTCACCAAGCAGGTAAGATGGTCGGCAAAGAGGTGAATTGGGCCCTTCACATGCCTCGAAGATGGCAGACTCACGCAATACACGTGCATCATGCACACTTCCTGGCCACCGTGCAACCACGTCCGTGAATATCATGTCAGCATTGCAGATTACCTGCAAAAGCAAATTAGAAATTAGTGTCGTTTACAGTGTATATCAAATTTGTAAGGCAGTAATCACTTCATGACATTAAACGGAACCACTCAGCTTATCATTTGTACCAAATTTTTTCACATCCATTGTCCAACACATCTGACTAAAAAATGAATGTGATATTAAATACAACGATGTAAGCATAAGGTAGAAACCGACCCATTAGTCTGACTATGTAATATATAATACTAATAATATTTATTATTTATAAAGCGCAATATCCAAATATGCACAAAGTGCTGTACAATAAAATATAAAGCTATTTATTATGTGTTAAAACTTATATTAATAATATTAAATACAATAGTAAAATTTACTTTCAGAAAAAAATGTAGAAACATAGTAGATAAAAGGCATTGGTAACTGATTAAGTATTTACGATTATGAAATCAAAAAGCATCGGGCTACTTACTTGAATATTCAAGGAGTGGTAGCCTTTTCTGTTCACGTACTCATGCTCGTTACGAGATGGTGCCTGAATTCGGATCTGTGTCCCGTCAATACATCCAACAACTCCCGGAAAACCATTCATGTCAAAAAATGTATCCTTCTGTCTCTGTATTTCTCGTGGGTTGTTGGGGAAATGTATCCAGTGGTGGGTGTGTTGGGCCAAAGCCTTCGTCACTCGGTCAATTGTACGGCACGCTGTTGGCTGGCTGACATTGATTAGTTCTGCACATATGTCTTGGAAGGTGCCACAAGCATAGAAACGCAATGTCAACAACACTTGCAGCACCGGTGGCAGTGCACCAAGTCGGTTTGGGTGCCTAATGCTCTCGTCCAGTTCATCTGTTATTCTTAAAATTGTCTCCCTATTAAATCTGAACTTCTTACGTATCTCCACATCATGAAATTTATCCAGTGGATGGATCCTGTCTCTGAAAATCCTATTTCTCCTTAGTGCCCTCCTCCGCAGCTCCAGCATGATCATAATTGCCGCCATTTTTACCCTGCTACTTGGCAGGCTTATCGGTGGCTGGAGGAGCTATAAAGTTACCGCCGCCTAGCAGCCCCACCAGCTGCTCATGAATGCTTGTTTGGGTGCCTTTGTCGGAGGGATAGGGTTACCTCCCGGTAGGAAGGCTAACCCTGGGGACATGAATTTGGGCCCGGGTAAACACCCTCCTTGTGATTATGTACGTATTTGCATATATGCATGGCTTTAGTAGCCCTAAATAGTGATAGATATATCTATATATAATTATAATAGTTATCGCTGAAAAATCCCTACACAATATGCGTTTCAATATAAGTCATATGTTGAATATTGTATGGTATATGGTATTATCTGATAAAAGTGTATGCTTTATTAATTTGTTATGACAAAGTTGGCCTGAGAACTAATACTCGTGTCATCTTATTTTACAGCGCCTTTCCGGGTAACAAAGGCTATAAGATATATATAAAAACGAAAAAGGGACAGACGGTATATACACGGATCCAAGACAACTATGAGTCACGAATGCGGCGCATGAATACAATCACATATGGTGCTTTTAGCGGGTGACGAACGGAAAATAGAGGGAACGACTTTGTCGACTAGGACAAAAGCTGAAATCCTGCCAGTTTGTGACATATCTGCGACCTTTTCAAAACCATGACGTCATGCACCCTTTTGGACTTTCTTTCTGCGCAAGAATATGATATCCGGTATACTTAGGCTTAGCCGGTTAACGATCGGAAAATGGAGGCACGGTGACCAGGCCGGTAGCCTTGGTTACCCAGGCTCCGTGACATGGCAGCATTTTAAAGCCCATCAACTCTGCCTGGGGAAACTAATGCTCTACATTTGTTAACCGCCAGGGCGGCCTTACCCCAGATTAGGTTAGGAGACGCTGCTTGGATCTCAGGCCAACTATGAAATAAAATTAAAATAACGATATATTTTTACAAGATAATGATATCCTACTTTCAAATATGACCAAGTACACAGACAATTATACCGACAAAAGGCAAAGAATTGCCTCACATAGTGTGACTGGGTCAAGATTCTAGACAGGATGTTCTTCATACTTGTGGTAGGGTAAATAGCTGCCAGGCAGCACTGAAAAAATTGGCCTACAGTGAAAGTGCTTGTCAAAGATTAGCAGCAATGAATGAATGGGAAGCCAATGAGGCTTTTCACCGCCCATATATCCATAAAAGCTGGTATTGACTGGGAATTTCCTTCAAAGAATTGTGCTGTCACCTGCTGTGTAAATATATGCCGGGCAAGCACAAAAGAAGCCATTTTTTTCTCCAAAGTTAAAGTGTCATATCATCAACAGATGGCTACAGACCGTCTTCTGCCATTACATTTCAAAGGAATTGCCTTACGTACTGTGTTTAAAGTTTATCACAAGTCCTCAGCAGTGGGCCACTCCACTCTTAATATTGTATGTAATGGAAATGTCATTGAATCAAAGTCAACCGTCACCTATTTAGGCGTAACTTTAGATCAGTCTCTTTCTGGTGATGTTATGGCCTCTGATGTCCTTTTTAAAACGTCAAACAAACTTAAGTTTTTGTATAGGAACGCCAGAAAGTTTAATATGAAAACCAAAAAATTACTTGTATCATCTTTGATTCAATGTAATTTCGATTACACATGCCGAACATGTGTAATCCCACTGATTGACTAGGATGTGTTGATTTACTCCATTTCAAACTTAATGTCATTGAGGTCTACTCACCCAAATCACCATAATCTTAATCAACACGTATGTGAAATTTCACCTAATGTTAGGTAATTCAATTATTTAATATAAAAAACATAAGATATGACAAACATCAAATCTAAGCAAACTAACGCAACTGGACTAGAACAACTGGCAGATGGAAATTTTACAAATGCCAGTAGAGATCTTATTCATCTGGCACGGTCCAGCCGGTACTAATTTATTTATGGTTTCGAAAACAACTGTTTCAGAAGAATTGCATAGTGAAGAAAACTGATTGACATAGATCAAATTCCCACTGATGTCAGACTACTGACAACATTATTTTACCAATTATTGATGTACACGGTGGATTATAGTACTGCGAATTCTTAGAAGTTTTGCATTAAAAGAGATGATTTTTACATATACAAGATGTCGTCCCTTTCATTGACAATATTTGGAAATGAAAGTGAATCCGCAAATAAAGCAGTTATTGTTATTTTATTACTTTTTGGTTCACAACAAATGCGCACTGTGATTTTGAGTTTCGTTATGTAATATATTTGTTCCAAGTTTCTTTCAATATCTAGGATACTATCTCCACCAAACCATATGTCTATACAATTTATTTGTCAGTTTACTTCATCAGGTAGAATGTTGTCCTGTATGGAGTATTTATCTGCCCTCAGTTAGGCCTGGGCAAGGAATTTATTATAAAATGTCATTTTTGACTTAACACAACTTTTTAACTTATTACTAGAATAACTCAATATTACATGCATCCAAGGACAACAACATGGTCAACATGTACATAAATTATTAGGGTGGTATGACTAATATTTCCAGAGATATGCGATATTGAAAATGTGGGAATATGTTATTTTAGCAAATTGACACTTGGCAAGAGACAAGCACAAAATTGAAAAAAGTCACTAAAGGCGATACAAATATGAATTTGTGAAAGATACATATTATATTCGGATAGTAAAACAAGTTTCATTCAGCCATGTCATGTCGTTTGGGTTTTATATGACGTTTTACTTTTTTCCCCGATTACCTCGGGGGAAAATGTCAAAACTTCAAGGTAGGTAGTATAGATTCAAACAAAAATCTTTACTTTTCAACACAGATCAACCAAATTTGGCATGTAACTAGTTTTCAGTAGAATTGAGCTATTTCTCATTTTTTGCATAAATTATGCAAATTAGGTATCCAATATGGCCGCCATGACAGTGAAAATTAGGTATATTTTGACCATGCTCTAGTCAAACATATATTAAAGTTACAAACTTTTAATTTAGCACAGGTATTGTTGTTATGTATATCTACTGCATGATTTTCACATAAATCATATAATTGTGTTGTTTACGTGAAATAAGAGTTCTTCTAAAAATTCTCAATTTTGTGTACAATTTTGACATAATTAACTAATCTATAATTTAGAAACCATTAAGTATATATATATATATATATATAATATATATATATATAATATATATATGTATATTATTTGATTACATATGTTGTCATATATGATCAAATGTAATAAAAGTATTATTATAAGATTATAATAACATATATTTATAAAATAATTGGTGTTAAATTGAACTACTAATCAGTTTAATAACAAATATTGTTATATGTAATATTGATAAATTCCGAAATACATTCCATCATGTGGGTGAATGTATTTCAAAATGATTTGACAACATACGTAATTAAAATATAAACACAAAAAGATATATAAACTATGTTATGGAATTACGACGCTAGGTCGATCAATTCGTCTCCAAGAATTGTTATTTCTTGTCTCTGCTTTTTAAAAATAAAATTGTTGTATACTATTTCAAAGGCATTGTAAATGTAATAATCCACGTGTTGCGCGAATACAAGTAGAAAGTCGGCTTTATCGCAACGGCGCAGACATTGCAGCGGCGTATGTTTGTCGTTGGTCTAGCTGAAATAGCGGCGCATTATGCCGAATTTCGTATCAATTACTGTTGTGTGGACAATACAGTTGTAATAGTTGTCATCTATAATACGAGTAAAACAACACGACGTGAAAAATATGTTCATAATTAAAGATCGTTTCTCAAGTAAACGGCGAGCTTCGACAGCATCCTTGACACCCCTCACAACAAAGATCGACTAGTCCTGGCGCCCACCGTGATGTTGATATCTAGGTCAGCCTATTTCGTTGCAAGGGCAAACCCATAGATTTAGCAACAGGCAAATAGACGAATTATTCGCTATAAATTATCACTAAAATGCAATACGTTGACCATGAGACAATTGGTAGCCGTTATGTGCCGTGATGTTTAGAAATTGCTAACATACGAGTGGAATACGACATTAGCGACTTACTTACAACTAACGCGTGCGGCGATCTGCCGAAGACTCGAAGGGTCGCGACTCGGGGAAAAAGTACCACCAGCTTTCAAAGGCGTGCGCCCCCACAAATAAAATGCTATATTCATAAAATGATATGTACTGGATAGCAAATTTCACGCCGGATCGAATAGTACCACACACTACGCGATCTGATGCGGAACGGCGACGTTGCTCACGAAATACGACCATGACATAAGTTGTCATGTTTAATTGCGTTTTAGCGGACGATTTCTTATTAGTTCAGCGTAGTGTGTATCACCAATCGATAGAGCAATAATATTTCTTCAAAATAAGCTTTATTCTGATTGAATTGGTCAAAAATTGACGCGGCGCAACGTTTGAGAAGAAAGCCTATTTTACGCTTAAATTGTCAGCCTGGTGGTAAACGCGATGAGGCGCTCGCGCTAGCGTAACAAGCATAGCATCTTAGCACAGGCAGCGTGTCGCAACAGGCCGATTTTTGTTGAGTAGGGGGTCGTTTTAAAATGCTACTGAACGCGTTATATTTTAGGAACAAGAACGAAATTTGGTGTACAAAGAGATAACATAATGACGTTTTTATGCATATAAATTGTATTCCACAACGGTTAATATTTCTATGTGTAAGTCATGCAGCAATATGGTTAATTTGAGTGAAAAATCCTTGCCCAAGCCTACCTCAGTTAGCAGATGAACAAGCCAGCTGCTGGCTTACCACAAGTACAGAGTGTTGTCATATATGTTCAGGTTTATTTCTCTAAACACACACACGCCTAGCATTAACACAATATCTTGTTTCCGTCGCTGGGTGTGGTGGAGATGGAATGTAGAGCAAGACTTAATGGTAAACCGACATCAGTGAATACATCAGACTTTGGCTTACGTTACAATGCATTCATTGACACTGAGAGGTTGTCAACCAAAATAAGACAGGTTGTCACAAGCAATGACAGCTGTAATCAAGGTGTATTTTTATATGACAATATGTCACCCAGCAATGAAGGTTACCATTAAAGGGGGACTGAAGCGGCCGAACAACCACAGCCCAAACATAAGAACATATAATTTAGCACTAGTGACCATAATTTGACAAGCCCAGTGTCACGGTATATTTTTAATAAATTTTCAAAGTGAGCTACTTTCGACACAGGGCGCCGCCATTCCGCCTGGCCATATTGCTGGTTGTACTCGGGTTTGTTTACAATCACCGGAAGCACGTGTCGACAGGCGGCGCAGCATAGCTCTCGCAAAAACGGACGAAACGCACTCAAACCAAATATAATTAAACACATTAATGCACTGTATGCCTAATAGATATATCATAATTGTTAGTAAGCATTATTTAACATACTTCCACAAAGGATTCCTGTAGAAAAAGCAGGTTTGAGATGATGAAGTTTGCGTGTCCGCCTGCGGCGAGTTCAGCGGAGTCGGCGGTGGTCACTTTCGAACGCCGATTGTAAGCCTAATTTCGAATGTGACGAGCACAACGAGGCGCTGAACCTCAAAACATAAGCTTCGACCAGAGCTACAGGTCCGTGTTTGATTGATTGGCTTGCATATAAGTACGCAGCGACGAAGTAAAGTTCGTCGAACTCGACAGGAAAACCGGACATGATTTCCTTATTTGGAATGTGATTCGGCGCGTAGGAAGTGACAAGCCGGCGACTCGGCACTCACGAGTTCCGTCATGTATCGTTACGACTACAATTTAATCCCACAGTTGTATTTCACTGTCTGCATAATACACGAATGTGACCTAAGAAAAGTTTAAATGTAGTAAGAAATGTGAATGTAATAAAATAAATCTATGTGTAGATACAAGTATTTAATTTGAAATAAAAATGTTTAAAATCCACTGAATTTGTTTAGGTCAACAGATCGCCAGATCTAGCGGTGCGTTGGTTGCTAGAACCAGCTCGAGTTTCTAGGTACAAGTAAAAAAATGTTTTTGACATAGACAGTGGTGGAATAATTTTCTTCAAGATAGTGACATAAAAAGAAATGCCAGCTACGACCGTATCAGGCGTATGACGTGTTTGTTAGCGTCGTCATATGCTAATTACTTAAATTAGGGTGACTCGCTAATTAGTCAACAACTGTTGAACAGTCACGAATCACAGACACAGATATATAACAGGCATTATTTATAATGAATTAACAGAAACAGCAAAATACTAATTTATGTTATTATTTAAATTAGACTGTTAACTGCATTCAATAAAACACTAGTGTGTATAAAAAATATTTGACCCCATAAATCAACTGATTAAAATCACTAAAGAATTTTTTTTTATTAATTGCTGATTTATAAAGGTAAGATCTTAAAGAGCGTAGTAACCAATCCTCAGGATTGCTGAAAGCGCTTTACACTTTATTTCCCTGACAGACCTGTTCAATCATATACCATCTCAACTTCTCTGGGAAGCATCCAGCAATATGCTACAATTAATTCGCAAAAGCTACTCATACACATATCCACCACTGTCTATAGCCATGCAGGTACTCATTTATACAGCTGAGTGAACTGGAAAAATGTAGAGTGAAAAAAAATCCTCAAGCTTTTAACATCACAGCAAAGAATTGCAGACATAGCTGTTGACTTATGAATACTGTCTGTTGATCACTAGTTTGCGTACAATTTAATCTTGGCCATTACACGAGGACACTGTTTTTGACATTATGCAAGCTGAGGATGTACTGTTTATATGCATTATATCATCAAAGCAAGATACCAGAACGACAAGTAGGAAACGGTGAGCGGCAGCCATGCAGGTCAGTAAAATATTATTATCATTATGATTATGGTATCATTGTATTTGTTTCTGGTAACATATGTACATGTGTGCATCGCACAACTTTCTATAAAATAATTAGTATAACAACAATAAAACATGCTACAGAATCAATCACACTTAACATAGTGTCACTATTAAGTATGTTAATGTGTCTATCCAATGACACTACCCATCATAACCCAAGTCAGTTGGCAATATTACCTGGGAACACATTTAATATTTTAATTCATAAAATATCCGTAGAATATTTTATAATTTCATGTATGCACATTCTGTTATTGCTGTAGGATGCATGACTGTGGTCAAAATACACAAAACACATGGAACTTATTTCAATTTTTTTTAAGCAACTGTTTTGACATACATAATAAGTCACTACCCTCCAGGGGTAGTATCCGATATTTAAACACTGACAGATTAATACATTTCTAAATAATCTAAGACAACAGTTTTGTTTATCGCCCAAAACATTATGCACCCAAATGTGGATCTCACCTTTAAGAATCTGCAGTTTTGCTTTCCAAGTGATAAACAAGCACACATTTTTTAGGTGGGGATCTGAATAGTCTCCTGACAGCAGGTAGTAAGATCACTGATCCCATGACTAAAATTAATAGTTACATGGGTGAAAAAACATTTGGAACCTTACATTAGCCCATAGCCTCCATTGTTACTGGAAAGGGTTGCAAACATCATGATCAAAGTACAACAGAGGACTGCTGTTACTAATTGCCATTAATAGCCTAGTGCAAATTAGGCAATAAAATCACAATCTTACCAGTGTCCTGTGTTTCCCAGCAAGAGTGAAACGACTACCCATACCCAATACAAACATCACTGCCTGGACAAAGCCCCACTATCTCTCTAGTGCACTTGCATTTCTTACCAGTTCACAGTCATGTGCTAGAGCATGATGAAAAGACAAACCAGTGCAACAGAGGTCAGCTTTAAATTGAGTGTTTAAATAAAACTTCAAAATGTTTGGGGTTCATGGCTGTTGTAGAATGATTATCGACTAACACGACTAGTATATTGAATCTGAAATGAATAGTATTATTGCGTATAACAAAATAAGACTAAAATAAGAATATAAAGTACGAAAATTATATTTTGATAAGGCATGTATTTTGCTTTCAATAGTACCGCAGACATCAGCATTGTTCAGTTAGTTGCAGTTTGTGCAGTTACTGTTTGATAACTGTAAGGTGTCCATAATCACTTCCCAAAATTATTTATTAGGAAAATGGCTAAGAAGTCTATTTAGAAAACCTTATACATTGCAATAAAAAAAACTTACATATCTCGAAAAAGACTCGGTTGGACAAAACCCCACCCACAAATGAAACTTACGTATAAAACCCAATGTAAACAAATTTAGTCTTAAATTGACATTTGTACTTTTTGAAAATACAAGTATGACTTTGACTATGGCCAAGTAGTTGTCTCTGATTGGACCAAGGAGGACACTGATTGCACGTAACTAACTTAAACATTTTATTTTCTTATATGTGCAAGTAGGCTTGTATAATTGGCTTACCATGTAATTTATGTGTTGCTTATGTAGGAGTGGGTTTGCTTGTTTGTAATGATGTCTGAATGACTCGGGATACACACATATTAAAATATGCCAGGAAGGTTAGTCATAATATAATGGAATCTACACAGAATGCACCATTGAAAAGGTAATGTTCTATTTATTGCATGAATGTTCCCTGATTGAAACACAACACCTTGCTCAGCCCACTGTCTACTAGTTTCATTGAGACAAGAGCTGACCAATGAACTTGGCTAGCAGCAGCAGACAAGCCAGAAAGCAGATACCTAATACATCAAACTGATCTGGGGGTCATTTCAAGGGACCTTCTCAAAAACCAAATCACCAGCATTACTTTGTGTTTTGAGGCCCATAGAATGATGTAATAAAATACAGATTTTTTGTGTATATCAGCACCACCACATGCAACAACCATGCAAAAGTAGATTTGTTTAACAATTGTGGAAAAATAGTCTGGAGGACCATATGGGGCCTGCAAAATAATTCAATCAAATTTAGATTTCTCATGCATAGTTACAATATCCACAGATCTATGCATCTACACAAAATTAGATCCTGAACACTTTCCGAAATGCTAATTATAAGTTGATTTAATCAGTTTTAATTTTTATGATGTATAGGTACTGCAATGAGAAAACAAAAGATGTCAAAACATTGTTATTTATATGTATATCACAGAAGATACATACTCTCATACATATGTATCATTCTTTCAGATGAAGGATTCACAAATACTGAACACAACTTTCAAAGGATCCAGTGCACCAGATGATATTGTCCCTCATGGCAGTACGGGTGTCACATTGCAACGCCATTAACTCGTAGTGTCAAACTCAAACAGAGCCAGTGATCATGTCGCCAATGCGATACTTTATCGATGCAGCAATTATTACAGATAATATTGTTGTTCCATTGAATATTCATCATGACCATGGGTATGCGAAGTTGTCGTCGCAGTCCTGCATGCCTTCTTCGACTGACCATGGCAGTCATGTCAATGTGGATGACACCTTGGATGTCCCAGTCTCACTGTCGCCATCTTCAGATCATTCTGTCTGGAACAGACAGATGGAAAACACTGAAAAGAGTTATGCAGAATATGTGTTAGCGGATGACAGCAATATCACTGATGATGACTGAAGCAGTTCTGCCACTAATGAGAAAAAATGTATTTCTCTTTTCTGCACCTGCAAAACACCCTGGTTGTTATAACATGCCTGCTGCCTGCATGGAAGCATCCCATTGAACATGTGCAGTGATGATATGCAGCTAACCGATACATTCTGACATTTGATTTATAGTAAACAATCATTATCTTATAATTACACCATGTATTAGTAATTGGCAAAACTGTGTAATTTATCAATATCACATCACAAAGTCAGCGCATTGGTTGATTTGTTTGTGAAATACTTTAATAAAATTATCACAGTATTTTACAAACAAATGATTTGTATGTAAAATTGTTACAGCATTTTGCAAACACATGAATTTATGATTCATTGTCATGATGTGGTCTTGATAACATACACACACGCACATATACAATACATAGTACACAATACATTAAAACTCCACTTCAATATTCCCATGTTAATTGCACAATGTCCTTATTACACATATATTTATTATTCAGACTATTATAAATTGCATGGCAGCATGCATATGTAAATAACATTATTTACATAAATTAAACAAATTGTATTAGCATTTTAAATTAATTAATTATATTAAAAGGATGCACACATCATATAACATCTTGTCAGAAATAAAAAGTAAGTTTGTAATAGATTTACGTTACGAATTCGAAGATAGAATGACTTTATTATTTAAATTATACATATGTCATTGACATTGTGTGGCCATACAAGTATAATTGTTTTGTTTAGGTTTGAAGTGCTAAATTACTTTTCGATACCTGTTGAACTACGTATTACTTACCTACTACCCCGAGGGTAGCTATTGGTCGAACGAACGAGTCTGCACGCAAATCGCACTTAGACAACAGACCGATACTCCCAACATTGTCACTGACAGCTGTCGTGCCACTCGATCGTGGTCAGTCATGGTTCATGCAGGCATCTGTCAGCCCGGTATGGCTCGGTCGTCAGCTATCTCCAGACAACATACAACGATGTGCGTCGACATCGGGACGCAGTATCCACACAAACACCATGCAACATTCACATTGTTTTATAGCACGTTGATCCCAAAATCAAAGATGACCATAAACATGCCACATCACATGGCGATCTTCTCTCGCCATCTCACACCTCGGCTCGCACGCTGGGTGAAGCAAAAATGGCTTTACGTGTGTCACTTGTGCAACAGATGCTTCTCTCACTTGTGCTACAAATTATTCCTCTGTCGGATCCATTTTCTATTGTGATTTATCCAAAACCACTAACAACTAGCGCCTCTTGACTCTTCTAAGGCTAAGTCTAACGCAAAACACTTCCGATATCTGTGTAAACAAAATAAGAAATAGTCCCGATAGACCTTCCGGTCGTAAGCCCCGCCCCTTGAAGGCTGTCAACACAGAGAGCGTAAAAATGAAAATGTTTCATTGGTTCAAAATCGTCGGTATTTAATTTCACCTTTTTATTTCGAATGCAAATAAATATTATTTGTGGATACATAGGACACCTATCGTGTACAATAAGGCACCATATTTTTGTTTTTGCGTAGAAATGTCTAATTATGAAGAAAACCGGAAAAAACCAAAATTTTACATGGGCTAGATAGGAGGTAATCAAACCACTCGGCTTGGAATAAAGATGGCGCTACGCAGTGTTCTATGACGACGATTTAGGCATTGAAAAATATTTTTTTTCCAGTTTGTCTGATAAGTGAATGTGCTTCTGCCACCATTAATGTATACTTATATAGTGTACATTTAGGTATATGGAATGTTACAGCTGTGTTTCACTTCCCCTTTAAGCAGACAGAAAGTGTTCACACACATCTTCTTTATTTACATCAGTTAATCAGTTAAATGCAGTCATGGCAATGAATCATGCTGTATGATAACATATTTTCAGTTTGTTGAGACCACAACTAATCAGTCAGACGTGATCCGTCACTCTGAGTCTGAATCTAATGACTGAGCCGAGTGATGAGGATGGACAGTGTCAGACTCCGCCGTATGACATTCTCTCTGCCTGCTCCACACATTCCTGCAGACTCGTGTCAAACAACTCACACCTGCAAATATACAACTTGTCAACACACAATACGACAATGTCTACTGTTAACTGACATGTGACTGATAACATGAAATTGTTGAAACTGGCATCAAGCTCCATTACTGATGGACATATAAGCCAGTTGATATGTGGTTTATGACCAGAAAGAAACTACAAAAAAAACAGGTATGACACCCTTTACAAGGTATAACTGACAATAACATTATTTGTGACTTTGAATATCTTTTTCTTTGCTCCTTCATTTTTGTACCTTTTCGGCTTTGTACAATCAAGATGGCAGATCACCTAGATGACCTCACCACCAATTACGAGCGATGATATATCACGAATGGTCCCAAATACAGCTATTTCCAAAGCCAAGCATACTCATCGATGTGTGTGTATGCATATATATATATATATATATATATATAAGCCTAACGGCAGCTTATGTCGACCAGTGCCTAGAGGACCGGCTTATGTAGACCAGACGTATTTTTTTATTTAAAACATTTTCCAAAGATGTAACACTGGAACATTGTTTCTAATACTAATGTTTAACACATAATGAAAGTTCATCAAAATATTTCAATAAATAAGGTATACGCAAAAAAAATAGGTCTACATGTAGTGTACATAAAACTGCGTATGCATAGATGCCGATTTATGTAGACCGGAGCAACGCCGGAAGCTGCATCTATTTATTTAGCTTTTTTGCGGTAGATGCCGAACTGAGTAAACAGTAAAACAATGTTGAGAAATGTAAACTAAGTCGAAGCTCAAGTTATGTTTGATCACGGAATGTATCGATGCGATAACAACAAAGACCAACATTTTCTAAAGACAAAATGCAAGTTTGACTAATTTACACATAATAATATAGCCTTTTGCATCAGTATGAAGCATATCATACACTGAACACATAACTCCAACCCTTCGTTCGGTATATACCATAAATATAGATTTATAAGAACTTTAACCCGGTACACATAACCCGGCACACAATATACTCAAAAATATGCACGGCGCTGGAGAAAACATGCTCAAAATCACTTAAGATGTTGTTCATTTAAAAATTAATTAAGCCCAGTACTTCACTGTCATATGAACTGTGTGCACAAGCAATGGTTCTGATCAATTCAATTGTGTTAGTTACGAACTAACACGTCGAATCTTTATGTAGACCAGTTTTGGTCTACATAAAACAGCGGTCTACATAAGCCGGTCCTATATGTATAATCGGTCGACATAAGCTGCCTTTAGGAGTATATATATATATATATATACATGTATATATATATATATATATATATATATATATATTATACACATATATGTATATATGTACTATATATATATATATATATATATATATATATATATATATATATAATTGTATTGAAACTTGCCTTCAGATTTAGTAAATGGTAATAACGTGTTTGAAATGCCCTGTTTGCAACATTCATAAAGATTATTTTTACAACAAATATATAAGGTGTCATGTGTATAACTAATACACTAAAATGTATGTGGTAGGGGAGACATGGAGGTGACGGAGGTGGCATTTGTGGAGGAGGTCATAATGGACAGGGTGTCATTGGCATCGATTGACACAAGTCACAAATAATATTCTATTAATGTTCCAGGATCCGTGATGTCTTGCAGATGAACAGAGCAGGTGAGATTGGTACATGCAGAAGAATAGTTCCACAACAGACAGGGTGCCATGGTGAGGAGACATGGAGGTGACAGAGGTTGTGGAGGATGCAATGGGCAGGGTGCCATGGTGAGGAGAGACATGGAGGTGACAGAGGTTGCGGAGGATGCAATGGACAGGGTGTCATGTTGAGGAGAGACATGGAGGTGACAGAGGTTGTGGAGGATGCAATGGACAGGGTGTCATGGTGAGGAGAGACATGGAGGTGACAGAGGTTGTGGAGGATGCAATGGACAGGGTGTCATGGTGAGGAGAGACATGGAGGTGACAGAGGTTGTGGAGGATGCAATGGACAGGGTGTCATGGTGAGGAGAGACATGGAGGTGACAGAGGTTGTGGAGGATGCAATGGACAGGGTGTCATGGTGAGGAGAGACATGGAGGTGACAGAGGTTGTGGAGGATGCAATGGACAGGGTGTCATGGTGAGAAGAGACATGGAGGTGACAGAGGTTGTGGAGGAGGATGTAATGGACAGGGTGTCATGGTGAGAAGAGACATGGAGGTGACAGAGGTTGTGGAGGATGCAATGGACAGGGTGTCATGGTGAGAAGAGACATGGAGGTGACAGAGGTTGTGGAGGATGCAATGGACAGGGTGCCATGGTGAGGAGACATGGAGGTGACAGAGGTTGTGGAGGATGCAATGGACAGGGTGTCATGGTGAGAAGAGACATGGAGGTGACAGAGGTTGTGGAGGATGCAATGGACAGGGTGTCATGGTGAGGAGAGACATGGAGGTGACAGAGGTTGTGGAGGACACAATGGACAGGGTGTTGTGACAGATGAGGCTCCGCGTGATCACTCCCAACAAAGATGACATCATGCGTGAATTCCTCACCTGATGGGCATGTCGATGGAGTAGAAAGGATTCTTGAGGGCGTAGTCAGCATAGATCTCATACAACCTCTTCAGCAGTGCGTCTTGTGAGCCGTGCTTTGGGTCGGCTATCACCATGAACTTGATACCTGAAAGAATAACGCGTGCGATAAAGAACAGACATTACAGAAACCAAAAGTTGGTGTACCAACAAATGTGAATGTGTATATGCACCTTTGTGTGTGTGTGTGTGTGTGTGTGTGTGTGTGTGTGTGTGTGTGTGTGTGTGTGTGTGTGTGTGTGTGTGTGTGTGTGTGTGTGTGTGTGTGTGTGTGTGTGTGTGTGTGTGTGTGTGTGTGTAACTACCTGTATGTGTGACTTTTGTGTTTGTGTCAATATGCAGTTGTGTGAAAGCCTGTCTTTACCATGAATGTGTGCATACGTGTATAACACCAGACATAGTTTATGGTGTTACGCCCCTAGTTAAGATGTAGCTTGTACTTATTAGGTAATTCCTCTATCACCAGACTCTGCACTATCAACTTTCTTTCCCACCATGCATGTCATTGACTAGGATGTGTTGATCTCCATTTAAACCTTAATGTCATTAAGGTCTGGTCACCCAAATCACCATCATTTCAATGGAAACGAATGTGAAATTTCACCTAGTGTTAGATAATTCAATTATTTAATATGAAAAACATAAGATATGACAAACATCAAATCTAAGCAAAGTAAAGCAAATGGACTAGAACAACTGATAGATGGAGATCAGTATGCAAGTAGAGATCTTATTCATCCGGCTTGGTCCACCCAGTATTAATTTATTTTTGTTTTCAAAAACAACTGGGTCAGAAGAATTGCATTAGTGAAGAAAACTGATTGACATAGAAATGATCAACCGAGAAAGGTCGTTGGTGTATAAGTTTCAAGAAGAATCTGGTGAGAGGTTGGGTAAAATTAACTGGACATGTTGAATAAATGGGAGGGAATTTAGAAACGATGATGGAAGGTTGCAATGTGGAAGATAAAAGAAGACGACAACAGCCAAGACTGAGATAGCAAGATTGCAAGTGAGAAACTTGGAGATCAGGAGTGGAGAATGAGATTGAAAGACAGTGGTGGAAACATCAGTGCAAGAGCATTGTGGGAACAAATTCCGATGGTTTGAGGCAGGTCACATCCCATACTATAGTGAGAGAGAAAATATTTTGGTGAATGTTCACGAATGTCTATACACAAAGAAACCCACCAGTAAGTGTTTGTGAACAGTGTAATTTGAACGTGTCTGTCTCGATGACTTGGATGCCTGAACTCTTCGCCTCTGGAGACAACTGTGATGCGATGGCAAATAAACTGAAAATATATCACAACACTCGGGTTAAGTTTTTACAACATGTTACATTGACAGAAATGCTAAATAAGCTAATTATGTGCACTTTATATTTATTATTCAATCACCATAATTTGGATAATATACAAGCAGACACACACAAAATTACAATATATCCTCAATTTAAAAAAATTCTTATTTAAATTACATAAATTAAATATTGTACATCTATCCAAAGGAAGTGGTATTTATTAAAACTTTAACTACATAACACAGATATTTGAATTTTATAGTAAAACGGTGACACAATAGGAGCACAAAATATCTTACACCGCTAACATATAAAAATACACTTATACTGCAGTTGTAAACAATAATACAATCAAACTGAGCAACACTATAAATGTATACACTGTACTTGTGGTGAAACACTCACGAATGAAACATTCCAGCCAGCATAATCTTCTCGTTTGTCGTCAGTTTTGGTCGGCCAAACTTTATAGCAATGGGATAGTTTTCCTCTGTTTCAATCAGCTCCTGGATGTCTCGTCCGTCCTCCAGCTGTCGACCCACAGCTGCAATGCCATTGATGGCCAGGACAGTGTGGCCAACTGCAACACACACACACAGCATTATTGCAATACAGACATCGCTGTAACACACAGGATTCTTTATCCAGAGATTTTGTGAAGCAGTGCCTTTAGTAGGGACCATGCACAACACAAGTCATGCCCAGTCTCAAGCCAGATTATTATAAATTAGTGCTACATGACATCCAATACAATTCACATTGCCATACATACATAGAACATATGTTATCAATTATCAATGCCATTACAATGCACCACATCTTGACAGACATCACTGCAAGTCTGAAACATGCAATCACAGATTCACATGTCATAGACAACACTGCAACAAATACACATCAGGACTGTTTTAAAGCTGTTTAAAGCTTTTCATTGTTGCAATCTGAAAAACTTACGTTTCAAAAAACACATGCAGCATAAGAGCTTTGGAAAATCTTCATGATGTCATTTCTGTCTAAACTTTGTATTCTAAAGAGACAGGCAACCATTATCAATGGCATGACAATGCACCACAGACTGACAGACATCACTGACGGGCACCTCGGTAGCAGCACATTTTGTTTACAATGTTTGGGCCAGTAATTTGTTGGGCAGGCCAGTAATTTTTCAAATCTACTAGCCCCCCCAGGACAGTGGATTCTACAGTTTAATGTCGAGGCCTGCACACGCATCACCGCAATACAAACGAATATAATAAGGCCTTCAATACGCCAAACAAGCAACCATTGCAACCCCAGTGACCAGTCATGGAGATGTCGCGACGGGGGCGTTACCTTTGATGCCATCTCTCTGGCCAAAATCCACTACCACTTTTTCATCAAATATTTTTAGCACTAATTCTAAAGGATAACTGAATGTCTTTTCCACGTCAACGCGAGGCATATTGTGGTCATATTGGTAGATCAATCCTCCTGCTCGGTTTATGATGTATATACCGTACATGTTTACACATAAATATGCTTTACAGGTTTCTAAATGAATGTTTTGCTACATTTCTACATTTTTGAAAGAGGCAAAATATAACGTCGTTGCATTACTGTCGGTGTAACGATGTTTAGGTATAACGGCTATCTAATACAATAAATAGTTATTATGACCTATATCCCAAACTTTACTTTTACGAAATAAACGTGATATACATATTTGTATTTAACATACAAAACTAATTTATATTTACACATTATAATTAAGTAATAACATTTAGAAATTATGATTTGCTCGTATTTCGACAGGATATGTTTTACCATTTCTTGCCTTTTACTGGAGACTTCCTGTTGGGTACTAAACCCGGAATAGAGATTTACTTTTCATTCATCGTGTCGCTTAAAATGTATCTAATAGAAGCATTGTGTGCTGCTACATTGCTATTTTATTTGAGTACAGGTATGCTGTCTTCCGCCAGATATTCGAAGCTTTTTTTAATTAGCCTAAATTGCATTTTTAAACCATGTGAAACAGCATCAATCGCCGTGCCCGTGTCGTTGTCACTGACACTCACACTGTGTCAGTGACTCAGTCCAGTGCCACTGTCACTGACTAGTATCAGTCCTAGAATTAGGCATTTGTGATGTGACGTATACCCACAATATTTATCAATACACATATTTGAAGCCTGGTCCCAGGCTCCGCCTTAGCCTAGGCTAGGCTTAGATTTAAAATAGGTTTAACAAGATTGCCACCTAAAAAGTCGAGAATCAATTTTTTAACTCTATTCTAGATGGATGTAGACAAGGAAGCGGTTTAGCCATTTCGAAGTTTGGTTTATTGAGAGTCCAACCTATCTATCTAAATGTACCGGTATATGTTGATTTAATTTTTAAACATATTAACATTACTAGCACCTACACATTCAGCTGATAATATGTTCCATTCATATATTGTTCTTTGTGAAAATGTTCTCATATCTAGTCTACGCTGCCTCTTTGATAATGTGACTCCATGTCTACCAGTCCTTCTTGCTTCCTTAACTCTTTACTGCGCAGACTGTCCAAAACCGCCCAACCCCTCGTACGCGCACACCGTCCAAAACCGCCCAGTAAACTCACAGTTCATGGACCTTTCGTTTATAGCGATCAGATCGTTCTTTGACATTAACCAGCCAGCTCAAACTGCTGACCTAAGCTCTATGTAGGTCAAGGAAACATGTGCTGTCGCCATCTTGTGAAAAATTGTTTTAGTTTGCAAATTAAGTAAGTTTATTTGGAAGGATGTTGAAGTGCGTTCATCTAGTTGACCTCCGACACCGTGCGGCATTTGGCGGATATTACTGAGATAATTTCTCGACAATTTCGAGTCGGATATTGATGTTTGCAACGTGAATAATGTCAACAACGATCACGGAGACCCTGTTATCGTCCATCTACGTTGTCTGTGCGACTTTTCGTTGTTGAAATACATGTTCATTTCGCCGATATGCAACCATTTTGTTGATCGGATCACCGTCTGTACTTAATTCAGGGTATTTTATTAATATGCACTATGGTCACATTGCTTCTGACAAGGGAGCATCTATTTGTGAAAGGAGTGTGCTATCTTTCGTTATTCGAGTGTTGATTTTACACACGAAAAGAACATTCCATTTGGCAATACGATCGGTAAACGATGGTCATTTTGTACATTTTGGCATGATTTTTGTCTTCAGTCGCGTTGGCGTTGTTTACAAAAGCAATTATAATTTGAAAACTAACCGTCAATATTGGATCAATGTTTTACTAAGATAAAACTAACACACATGGCTACATTAGTTTCACAGGATCAATATTGTGTGTTCTAATATTTTTAATATGTAGCATGATGAAGTTGCTTATTTATTTTGACATCATAATGGTTGAAGTTTGCGTCAAGTACTGAAATGTCTTTGATTGCAACACATAAATTTTAATAACACATTTTATTCACACAATCATTCTATGTACAGTGCAATTAATTTCATATATTTTCATGCAGAGGTTATCGAGTTATTAACATTTTAATGCAAGCAACATGCAGCATAATTCACAGAATGCTGCCATATCTTAAAATTGTCTGCTCACAGCAGGGTGTAAAATAAAAAGGCTGTCTACCCACTAAAGAGTTAACTGATAAAAAATATTTATGTCAATATTATCATACCCAAGCCATTCAGTATTTCAAACACTTCTGTCTAATCTCCTCTCATTCTCCTGGTTTCTAGTGTTGTTAAGCCACATTCACTTAGATACATTTTGTAACTAATATCCCTGAGTTTTTTTTATCATTTTGGTTGTACTTTGTACTCTTTCTAGCATTTAGAAATGAGCGCAATGGCTGAGGGGTAGAGCTTAAGACTCTTGACTACGAGAACCCAGGTTTGAATCCTGTGCTGCGGTGTTAAAACCTTGGAAAAGAGTGAAAAATATCTACATTGCTCCAGTTCACTCAGCTATACAAATGAGTACCTGGCTATAGACAGTGATTGATATGTGTACGAGCAACCTTCTGTTTGTCAGGGAAGTAAAGTGTAAAGCAGTTTGAATGGTCCTGAGGACTGGATACAGTGCTATATAAGATCTTGCCTTTACTTTTTTATATCAATACAATACCCTTCTTGTTATATGGCCTCCATGCTTGTATACAATATTCTAAATGAGGCGTAACTGTTGTTTTGTATGTATATTATTAGTTCGTTTTCCTTATACCCTATATATCACCTAATTAATCGAAGAATTTGGTTGCCCTTCGATGCTGCAGTTCCACTTGCTTTCAGATCTTCATATCAGCACTAATAGTTAACTCTAAGTCCTTTTCTTTTATGGTAGGACTTAGTACAGAGATGTAGTTGTTGGGTTGTTTTTATATGCTATCTAATCTTCTTGCACTTCCTAACATACATACACAACCGAAAATAGCGAAAATGTATGCAAAGGTGTAATTTCAAAGTAATAAATAAGACTCAAAGTCACAGGTAAGAAAGTCACTTTAAACATTTCTGATATCCGGGCCCACCTCACACAAATTTGATACAGCAATGCAGTAGTTCCATTGTTCGGGTTTCTCTCAACATAAACCCTTATTTACATTATGAAAATATTGTGTCTTGGAAGGTGAAAAAGCAAACCAATCTGCACTGATACCTCCATGGATCAACCTTTGGGTCTCATAAATGTGCAATTTAAAAAAAAAATTTTTTTTAAATAAATATGTATGGGATGATGAAGTTGAATGATGGAAATAACACACTGGTTTAAAGGCAAAAAGTAAGTTCTTTTATAGCGCAGTATCCAGTCCTCAGGACTGATCAAGATGCTGTACGCTTTACTCCCTGACAGACCTGTTCAAGTAAACATAATTTCATCTTCTCTGGGAAGTACCCACCCACTCTGCATCTGATGCATAGATACTGATGCATAAACACATATCCACTACAGTCTGTACCTAAGTACTCATTCACACAGCTTTGTGAACAAATTGGCCCAAGGTTTGACATGACAGCGGAGCATTCAAACATGAGTTCTCTTAATTGAGAGTCCTAAGCCATATAGTTACAACAATGAAATTAAGGTTGCCCCAGATACTAGAAATGTGCTGAAAGAAATAATGCTGGTGGAGTAGGGAAACACGCAACCCCCATTCCCCAAACAAAGTGACGATTCGCGCAGTGGTTGGGTGAATAAGGCATACCACCACACGTCATGATCGATCTTATTTGTTCAAGTTCTACAGACTATAGTACAGATAATGCAAACAATGTACCTGGTAGATGTTATTTTCCCAACCACTAACAACTCAATTATTTTATGTTTGTTTTGCACAGATATCCTTATTCGCAAAGCGATTGAGAAAATAAAATAGATCAGATATAACTCATTGGCACTATATCTGTGAAAACTAGAAATGTTTGTGTTTCTCATCAGTACAATGTCTGGATGAATACAATTGTACATCCGGGGACTCCCACTTCCACACTGGGGCTGGGCGAATAATATAGGTTGTAACATTAGCCACCTTGCTCACATTTTTGGCTTTTTGTGATACCAAACAAAATCAGTATCTCAGAGGTACGTTTGTATGATATGCTTATGCAATGAGTTAATTTTGTAATCAACAATACATCTGTAGTGGTGTTTGCAGTGAGCGGAGATCGTGTGAAAGAAAGAATATACGAAGATGTCAAAGCCTATTCGCCATGTATCAGACTTCTCAACGGCACTCATCAGATTGGCTGTAATTGTGAGTACCGCAGATGTAGTAGCAGTGACTCTTATTTTGAGATGTGTTGTGTGTGCATGTCTGTGTGTATACTGTCTTAGCTTTCATTATTTATGTATATTTGTTTGGCAGTGGGATATAAAGGATTAAAAGGCATCTACAAAAAAATAGCTAATAAATAAATAAAAACCAGAGAATGTCTATACAGTTATATACCTATATCAATCATTATTATTATTAAACCACCGTTTTAGACATAAGAAACATGAATAGTTTATTGCATACGCTAATTGAATAGTATATATAATTAGCTATCTAGAATACTTTATTGCATACATGATGGTAGCTTGACATCCTATATTGACACCTGTGTGATATACTCAATTTTATTTAAAACGTACTGTATTTATGTTGTTTGCTTGAAATCAAGGTATTATATTGCACCAATGTGGCATAGCACTTATTGTGAATGTATTGTGGTTTCACCTGTAGCGAAGCGAGGTGGAAATGTTGGCACGGTCCACCTGGTGGAGAGCCAGGATGACGTAGACTGGCTGGTCAAACAAGGGCCACACGCTCCTTATATACCCCTGCTGAAGTATTCTACATTCACGCGGTCAGTAAAATGATATATTTTGATTTTGTGATCTGAATTTTTTAAAGTTATTATTGTTTTAAAATAAAAAAAAATAAAAAAATACATAGCACATTTTAATAATATATTTAATAAAGTTATTAGTTAATATTGTTACCACTGCACGAATTATCCATAGTCACTTATTAGAGATTGTCACCTATAGGGGCTATGCTTATATTTTTAGCGATATCATCAATACACTTACAAGATCAGGGAAGGTGAACGGCATTCTACTGCAGGTGGCGAATGAAACGGAACTTCCGGTTCATATGTCACCTGATGTGGCATGTCCAAATGTTGGATCTGGTGAGTTAAGTTTCTTCTGTACGACAACATTGAATCATCTGTCCCTTGTAAAATTAATGACATGAATCTTCAAACTGCGTAATTTAATTGCCTGTACAGTGTACATGATTACATGCATAACAGTAACATAAATAGTAATGTATAACATTATTGTGTTACTTTGTTCAGTCAGAGTATTTTCATGACGTATTTATAACTATTAAAGCTGGCATGAGTTAGTGTCACCTGTATTATTGCTTAATGTTAACATGAAAGTTTCTAATCTAATATGCCATGTTTATACATTTTAATCATTTTATGTTTAATATGGATTTATTTTATTTAGATCATTTACTTTTAATGTAATAAATTCTCACCTGTTCAAATAAACATGTTATCATTTATATGGCATCTATTTGTTATGCATATTCAATGAGTAAATGAAAGTTTATGAAAGAAAGTTTATTTAGCAACAACAACAACAACATAGTAATAGTACTGCTTAGTACAACATGTTATGGGAAAGACGATACGATACGATACGATACGATACGATACGATACGATACGATACGATACGATACGATACGATACGATACGATACGATACGATACGATACGATACGATACGATACGATACGATACGATACAACACACTACAATACAATACAATTTCATGATTGGTGAGTTGCTGCTGTTGTTGTATTAAAAAACCAAAAATATTTTAAGCACATCCTAATGAATTGATCCAGAGTTGTGGGGCTATACAATATGCTTGGTGTTGTAGAAATGTACAAAAATGATGGCAACTTGAGTAGCTGCCAACGTGTCTCATGGAACAAACACGGCAGTGGCCTGATGTTTGAAGACCTCAACATCCCTGTTGTGATGCTGCATGATGAGTCTGAGGTCGAATTCATCATTGAGCAGGTGAGCTCTACTTACGGTTAGCTCACCACTCTATGTTAGCCACATGTTTGTGACTAGAGTATTGTCGAGCTTGGTTTTCAGAGTTGTCCTTCTCTAGAATTAGTGAGTCCACTACAGGTTACACATTTACCCCCTGTGTGGGATCTTTTACTTCCCCTGGCATAGACACCAGATAGAAGGGATCACCGGCTTTTAGTTTTAGTGTCTCTTCCGAAATACACAGGCAATGTGAGGTGAACAAAATTGCCTAAGTTTTGAAACGGCGGTAGGTGGGATTGAACCACCGTCCCCTCGATTGACAGTCCGACGCTCTACCGCGCGACCACCGCTCCTCAGTCAACCACAGCTTTTTGATGACAAGACTAGTTGGTTATTTTCTTTCTGTTCTGTTTTTTCTTCTTAGATATTGCTTTGATAAACAAATAGGTAAGCGTTTGGCGTAATCAACAACAATGTTCAGTTATGAATACTTATGCGTAGTGTCTGTCAATTGTATCCCTGTATCTTTGACGTACATGTAGTCAATTTGTGGTGTGTGCATGCATGTATGCGTGAGCGTGTGGTATTCTTGACTTGAAGATATGAACAATCACATGGTATATCATATGT
This sequence comes from Oasisia sp. SBJ-2009, assembly GCA_964017155.1. Classification (NCBI taxonomy): domain Eukaryota; kingdom Metazoa; phylum Annelida; class Polychaeta; order Sabellida; family Siboglinidae; genus Oasisia; species Oasisia sp. SBJ-2009. The sequence continues at coordinate 21,851,631 of OZ024859.1, forward strand.
AAAAGGATTTGTATACTGTACAGGGGATCACTTCAGTACCGTTTCTGAGGTTTAAAAAAAATATAAAATATAAAATAATTTAATATAAAAGTATATATTGCTTTCAAAAGAGACACCAAACGTTGTTGCTCCACTCTGTCTATGCCACGGGAGGTAAAATATCCCATGTGGGGTAAATGTTGAGTTGAGAGGCACCAAGCAGGCAGTGTATTTTTCTGTAGATATAGTATATTACTATTAATATATATATATACTATGTTATTGGACCGACCAAGAGATACATATAAAAGGTAAAGTAAAAGTAAGTCCGTATACAGCACAGTATCCAGTCGTCAGGATTGCTCAAAGCACTTTACTCATTACCGGAAAGCATCCAACCAGGCTGCATCTGTACCCAGGCACTCATTCATACAACTAGAGCAATGTAGAGTGAAAAACGTTGCCCAAGGTTTTATATGGCAGCACAAGATTCGAACCCAGGTCCTCTTAGTCAGAGGTCTGAGGCTGTACCCACTGTGCCACTGTGCCACTGTGTCACTGTGCCACTGTGCCACTGTGCCACTGTGCCACTGCTCCACTACTTAATAATAATATTATAGTAAGGTGTGTTGCATGTACCTGTTGTGTTTCTGCCAGTGCTACAACAAGTACAACAAGCCGTCTGCGTCGGGTGAAGCCAGGTCGTACCCTCTGTGTGCGATGCAGCTCAAGGTCGCAATGGATGCCGCCAGAGATTCTCCCACCTGTATCCGTCGTTCTGCCATGATCACCAACCTCAACCCACGTATGGCTTTTCTTTCATTACTACATCACACCTGGCTTATTGTTGGCCGCTGTGTTCGTCGCTGTGTACTGTAATTGTGATCAGCTCATGTAAACAGTTACGCTATTAGTATCATTATGATAGTCAATACACGTAGCCTGTTGCTGTTTACGTGGTGGTTTTAGTTACATTGTGTTGTAATTTGGCTTTGGAATTTAGCATTCAGCACTAATCTATGTGCACATTTCTAAAGGAATTCATGAAGGAGACACTGAAATCGGAAAGACTCTTGTGCATTGTGCGAGTCTGGGAGAATAATGGGCCATGTTGTTGGTCATGTAACAGTGACTCTGTGAATGGTTATTTTTCTCATGAAACACACACACACACACACACGCATGTGTATTGTACTTGATCATATCAACGGGGTAGAGAAGACATTGTGATGTACTATGACTTCAGAAAGTATCAGATCTGTGTGAACCTTTCTCTTTGACAGAACGCTACTGTGATGCACTGAGTAATTACAATGTGTACTCGTTCCTACATCTTCGCAAAATTAAAGATGATCTGAAACCCGACTCTGTCATTGTGGCAGCTGCCAGGGTAAGTGTCATTTGTTCTTACTGGAAAGGGTTGTTATTGGGGAAGCTGTAGCATAATGATATCAATGCTCTGAGATGAGACAGTCTGAGTGATTTCGCTGACATTTCAGCAGCTTTATATATCTGAGTGTCTACGGATGGCAGTTGCACCATGGATCTATGTATTAGGATCGCCTCAGCAATAGCAGCCGTGGCAAGATTGGAGAGGTGATAACGTATGCCTCACAACCAAGAGTATGTGTGGATAAAGGTGGTGCCCAGAAACATACCATATTTCTGTAGATTTTAAGGGTGTCAGAAATGTACAGTAAAAGTAGTAAAACGCAAAGCTTTATTTCCTTATGGTAACCATAGCAATGGACCATCATCACCTAACACACTCTTACATACGTGAATACATATTATCATGACAGTGCTCAGTCCTGATCGAGGTTGTGTGTGTACTTGTAGATGGATGCCTTCTCCTTCTTCCTGCCCAGTGTCCCCGACGGCCCCTTCGAAAACGTGCCGGGCGCGGACAGCGTTGTCACTGGTCTTGTCACCCTCCTCGCCGTCGCTGAAGCCATCGGGAAAGTGAAACACAAGATCACAAAGTCAGACAAACAGATTATGTTCACGTTCTTCAATGGCGTACGTAACCATCATTATGTTGTTGGAATTGTGTTCCTCTATCCTTTAGATCTGTTGAAATCATTACGTAGTTCTGTCATCATTTACCTGAATAACTTTGAATGGCTCCATCTCCACGTTGCATTTACCTCAGTAATGTTGCTTACCCAAATTAAAGTAATGTAAAACATATGCTTATAAAATACTACCATGACGATAAAACATGCAATATTCCTGCTAATAAAATAGTTACATTCCTTAAAATAGTATACAGTGTATTAAAATAATAACAATATGTAAATAAAAATAATAAATAAATTAAAATAAATGGATGAATGTTTGGACCGAATGTCAAAATAATCTGTAAAAAGATTCATCTTGAGTGCAACTTCAGACTACTAAACACTAGTACATTGGTGCACTTATATATGAATACGCTATACTTTATAAATGTATGTATAATATAATATAAATATTACATTTTCAGGAGTCGTTTGATTACATCGGCTCAAGTAGGATGGTCTACGAGATGCAGCGGAAAAACTTCCCTGGTGAGCGTGACCCGTACTTCCTGGATCACCCCACCAAGGGGTGGACACCGTCGGACGATGACCCTCACCCCATCACCCTCGAGCACCTGCACGCCGTGGTGGAGCTCAGTCAGGTCGGCCTCACCAATCGCACCTGGCTCCACTCGGATGTCGTCAGTGGCCGCAAGCCCGCCATCAAGGCAGTGGTAAGTTCGTCACATCTCGGGTCTTCCTCCCCTTGTGGGGTGCCCAGTGGGGGGTCCATGCCATGTCAGTTTATTTAATTTTTATTATATATTTTTATTTGTTTATTTAATTTTTATTATTTATTTTTATTTTATCTATTTATAATCTTATTTTACACTGTCTGCACTCATTTATTATCAGTATGCCCTTTTTTTTAATAATAATCTTTCGCTAACTTGTTTATTATTTGTTACTGGTTTGCTTACACTTTTTATGTATTGTCATTTATTTTGCGCAAGTGTAATATTATTAATCTTTCGTAATTTATTGATATTCTGCATATAATATACATGTATACATCCTTATGTACTCACAGTGCTTTTGAATGGATTTTATTTAGGTTTTTTTCACACTATATAAATGTTCTTGTTATTATAATTGTTGCAGCATAAGCTCCATTCAATTTATTATATTAATTGAATTTCTTATTATCTTGTGTGTACCAGATATGTATGTATTTCTTCTCTATAAAATAAATTTCTCCATACGCACACATATATACATACACACACACACACACACACACACACACACACACACACACCCAAACACACACACATATACATACACACACACACACACACACACACACACACACACACACACACAAATACACACCCAAACACACACACACACACACACACACACACAAATGCACGCATGCACGCACTCGCTCACTCGCACGCACGCACGCACGCACGCACACACACCTGGTCCCCCAATGTCTTGCAGCTGAAATAAATAAACACAACGTTACACACACCTACCCGTTAAACAATAAAACGATCTGGCTATTTAAATTACACACATGATATGTGACACAAACATGCTGGCTTCCTTATGAGAATTAAATCATTAATATTGTAATTATTCCAAATGCATTTCATAATTACATAACTAGCAATGTTCTACTTACTTCTACGTTTCGACCACCATCGGCGGCCTTCTTCAGGAACTGAATGTTCAGTGGTCACTGCTCGCTAGATGGCGTGGCGAGCAGACTGTCTCACACGTAACTTAGTCTGTAACCCCCCTCGTCTCTGACTAAGTCACGTTTGGGACAGTCTGCTCGCCATGCCATCTAGCGAGCAGTGACCACCAAACATTCAGTTCCTGAACGAGGCTGCCAATGGTGGTCGAAATGTTGAAGTAAGTAGAACATTGTTAGTTGTGTAATTATGAAATTTGTTTGGAAATATATACTGCCAACTTGATGAACGTTTTCACGAAAATATTGTAGTTGTAATTAATATTGTCATTTATTACCAGGTGGATAATATGATTAAGACGCTGAAGAAAGCAGCTGCCTCAAGTGGTGTGGAGGTGGCCACAGCTCCCGCCGGTCAACCCCTCCCCCCGGCCTCTCAACAAACCTTCCTCAAGGAGAGATCCCTGCCAGGCCTGTTGCTCGCAGACCATGAGTCCAGCTACATTAACAAGTCAGTCTCGTAACAGTTCTGACATTTGTCATCACGAGTGAACATAAAAATAAGCTCTCACATGTCCCTCTTTGAGTGAGTCCAAAGACATAATGTTGTCATGTTAAGTGCAGTGCATGAATGCAGATCCAAGAGCATGGAGCCAGCTACCCCTTACAGTGTTCGCATGTTGATCAGTTTAAAGTTGCACTCAACACACATCCTTTTACAGAATATTTTGACACAGTCGATGGACATTAGTTAATTAGTCAACTATTCATCCATTTATTTTAATGAATTTATTATTTTAATTAATATATTGTTATTTGTTTAATACACCGTATAGTTGTGCTTATTTAAGTCGGTATTTTAAGGGAATGTAATTGTTTTTATTAGCCGGAATGCTTGCATATTTATCAGTGTAGTATTGTAGAAGCATATGTTTGATATTATTTTAATTCATTTGGACTAACCATTGTAAAGAGCCCCAGGACAATTATGTAAATGGGGCACCATATAAGAAATATATTATTAATGCCTTGTCTTACTTGTATATATATATGCATATATAATGTGACCACCTGTGTTATATTTGTGGGTTAGTCTAGGAGGTTGTTGTGTTTGTAGTACAAGTGTGTTTAACAAGATTTAACAAGATTGCCACCTAGAGATTCAACTCTAGATGGCAGGTGGACTAGAAAGCCCTTTGGCTTATCGAGACTCCAACCTATCTATCTAAGTATACCCCGCCCATCTTAGGTATATGTCCATTTTATTTTTAAATATATTAACACTACTAGCACCTACATAATCAGTTGATAATCTGTCCCATTCGGTTACTGTTTTTGTGAAAATAAAACATTTCTAATATCTAGTCTACACTGCTTCTTTGCTTCTCCACGTCCTCTACTCCTCTCTTCCTTGACCATGAAAAAAATATTTCTGTCAACAGATGACACTGATGTACATAGATGTTATGTTTGTGGATAGGTGTGTTATGTCTAGGTGTGTTGTTTAACAGTTGTTCTGTGTTATTCAGGTACTACAACAGTCGTTTGGATCTGGCCGACAAGCTCGGTCCAGAAGGGGCACTGAGCACACACTTGACGCATCTGGCAACAGCAGTAGCTCAGCTGCTCTACACAATGTCAACGGGAAAAGAAGACACAAACATCACCGCTGATGAATCTACTGTACGTATTGTCGTGTTAGAGAAATCTATGTACATCTGTCATTACATTAGATATAAACAAAATCCGTCTACCAAAAGGGATATGTTGACTTTTCCAACGTATTCACCATCGTGATTAGACAATAAAGTTCATAGTACATTGTTAACATAGTATAGTGTTATTTGCCTGAAGGCAGTATAGTCAAACTTATGCAAACTGATGGTATTGTGATGAAAACGATAATGTAATTTTAACACAACTGAGCCATCATTCACAACGTTGTCTACAATTGCCACAAGTTATGTAAAACTATTACATTTAAGATCGTTGGACAATGTATTTAGCTTCAAATAATTTGAGATTATGTTTGGTTTTCCTCGTCAGGCTTTAGACTGTTAAAAATCTGTAATATAAAATCCCCATAATGCAAATTCTTCGTTGCGTCATCGATATCGCTTGGAAAGATTGTCGCTTGAAATCAATCAGTCTAAAATGGCCAACAAAAATAGAATAAATGTTAAAGTTTCTGGATCTTTCTCTTTATAGTGACACATTCACTTGATCCATTCCAATTAATCGTCCCCGAAATACTTTTGGACATTCTGTCTAACCAAACAGTGAATATTGACGCAAAGTTGGACGACAGTTTGTCATGTCTATATCTGTTTGGGCACTGCCATTTTAGGTCACACTTCTTCAGTAGAAGCAGACGGCTAAGGATTTGTCTCTCATATTATGACCACCTCTTTAATTAAGGTGACTGCCTGTTGTCAGGGGCTAAACTACTCAATTTACATTGAACTCTGTGAATATGTGCTCCATATTATGACCAATATTTACATGTATTTTTGTTGTCCCACATTTCGTGAGGATCCACCAAGTTTTATTGTCATATATCTTAATTGTCTCATTCATGGAATTGCCCGGGATGGTGTGTTTGCAGTGGTGGTCTCTTACCAGAATGGTTTGTTATGGTCTCGTATCCAGTTATTAAAATGGTATATTTATGATGAATTACATTGTACCAGAATAGTTAACTATTACTAGAATTATTACATGTGCTGAATAATTGGTCTCTTATCAGAATGGTCTGTATGTGCAAAGGTCTCTTACACCAGAGTGGTGTTTATGGTAATGGGGTCTTACCGTAGTGGTTTGTATTTGTAATGGTCTCATACACCAGAATGGTGTGTGTAGTGATTGGGGTCTTACCAGAAGGTCTCTTTCACTAGAATCGAGTGTGTAGTGATTGGGGTCTTACCAGAATGGTCTCTTTCACTAGAATCGAGTGTGTAATGATTGGGGTCTTACCAGAATTGTCTCTTTCACTAGAATGGTGTTTGTAGTGATTGGGGTCTTACCAGAAGGTCTCTTTCACTAGAATCGAGTGTGTAGTGATTGAGGTCTTACCAGAATGGTCTCTTTCACTAGAACCGAGTGTGTAGTGACTGGGGTCTTACCAGAAGGTCTCTTTCACTAGGATCAAGTGTGTAGTGATTGGGGTCTTACCAGAAGGTCTCTTTCACTAGGATTGAGTGTGTAGTGATTGGGGTCTTACCAGAATGGTCTCTTTCACTAGAATGGTGTTTGTAGTGATTGGGGTCTTACCAGAAGGTCTCTTTCACTAGAATCGAGTGTGTAGTGATTGGGGTCTTACCAGAAGGTCTCTTTCACTAGAATCGAGTGTGTAGTGATTGGGGTCTTACCAGAATGGTCTCTTTCACTAGAATCGAGTGTGTAGTGATTGGGGTCTTACCAGAAGGTCTCTTTCACTAGAATCGAGTGTGTAGTGATTGGGGTCTTACCAGAATGGTCTCTTTCACTAGAATCGAGTGTGTAGTGATTGGGGTCTTACCAGAAGGTCTCTCACTAGAATCGAGTGTGTAGTGATTGGGGTCTTACCAGAAGGTCTCTCACTAGAATCGAGTGGTAGTGATTGGGGTCTTACCAGAAGGTCTCTTTCACTAGAATCGAGTGTGTAGTGATTGGGGTCTTACCAGAAGGTCTCTTTCACTAGAATCGAGTGTGTAGTGATTGGGGTCTTACCAGAAGGTCTCTTTCACTAGAATCGAGTGTGTAGTGATTGGGGTCTTACCAGAATGGTCTCTTTCAGGTGAGTGGTCTGCTGCATTGCTTCCTCAAGACGGCCCGGTGCGACATGTTCAACAGGACTCTCAATGGGGAGCAACATCTGAGCACCTTGCGTAAGTCAGCCAGGGACAGAGATATAACTCACAGCCGCTCCTACATGCACCAGAGACAACACACACCGCTACTTACAACCATTCACCCGCATCGAAGCCTACAAACACTCCTTCTTTCCAAGCACCATCAAATCATGGAACAAATGCACACAACAATTAGTTAGCAAACAGTCACTCAATTCATTTAGAAGGCTTCTGCATTCAATGCCTACATAAGTACATATTTATGTCTTATTATCCCCCACCCCCGCGCAACACCACCCACTACTTGCGACCGACCAAAGCTCGACAATACTGTAGCCACGTACATTCGTGGCTATTACAGAGTGCTGAGCTACAATGAGAAGAAGAAGAAGAAGAACTCTGTGGCCAGGGACAGAGATATAACTCTGTGGCCAGTTTGTCTCATAATGAATAAGTCACATGACTAATGAATAAATCATGTGATCAGTGTGTCATTTATTGCGTAAGTCTGTGACCAATTTTTCCATCTTGAAAGTAAGTCACATGACCATTGTGCCATTTAACGAGTAAGTACATGTGCACTGAAGACAACTGGTAAATATTAACCACATTTCTTCCTATTATTTTTACTGATTATTTTGTCACAGAATTTGTTTAGACTTACTCAAGTTTCGACACATTAGCTGAACCAATACCAAATGAGCCAGTGGATCAGGATGTGGATCAGGATTCAAACCCCCTCAAATTTATAATATATACATATGTATATATATATATGTATAAACACAGATATATATATATGTATATACCTTCAAATATTTTGAGATTATGTTTGGTTTTCCTAGTACCGGGGTAAGCCCTTAGACTGTTAAAAGTCCGTAATGTAAAATCCCCATAATGGGAAATCTTCATTGCGTTGTATATACATACATTTATATATATATATACATATATACATATATATACATATATATACATATATATACATATATATATATATATATATATAAATTATCTTAGTTACTTTATTAGAGTAGAGCGCAGTGGCTCAGGGGTAGAGCTTCGGACTCTCAACTACGAGAACCCGGGTTCGAATCCTGGCTGCGGCGTTAAAACCTTGGGCAAGTTTTTTCACTCTACATTGCTCCAGTTCACTCAGCTGTTTAAATGAGTACCTGACTATAGACAGTGGTGGATATGTGTACGAGCAGCCTTCGCGCATTAATTGTAGCATATGGCTGGATGCTTCCCAGAGAAGCCGAGATGGTATTTGAGTGAACAGGTCTGTCAGGGAAGTAAAGTGTAAAGCGCTTTGAGCGGTCCTGAGGACTGGATACTGCGCTATATAAGAACAGCCTTTACTTTATTGTTCCTTGTGTACAAATCCTGGGGCCATGAACAATATATTCCATATCATGAGTCGGTGCTTGTTTTATTATCTTGTGTCGCGTGTGTTCGACAGGTAAGCTGCCCTACACCTTGTATGTGGGCGTGTCGTATTATGGAATAAAGAAACCCCTCACGGTTCTGATGCGCAACCTGCTTGCATACTTCCTGGGAGATCACATGACCAACGTAACGTCTGCCTCCGACTGTAAGGCCTTGAACAAGCAGGGAGGCGACAAGGTGGGTGGCCATTGAATTGCTGGTTTAATAATAACAGTGTTACCATGGTAACTGCAGGTGTTTGGACACATAAATTTATTGAATTCTCACGTGTCCGGAGATGTACAAGTGGCTCCACCCAGTGGAGAATTATAAGTTAAATCGCATTGAATAGCAAAGCTTGCCGAAATGTCGATAGCGACCTACCGTACCCAAGTGTCACATGCAGTGATGCCGCTAAAATGGTTAAAATATATTCTAACCACATTTCTTGTTGAGTATTCAAGTTTCAGAATATGTATGGTGTTCCTACTGATAAACGGTACTGTTGCAGCCAAAATCTTGTGTTGAAGTGATACAGTTGATTTTCATGTCCCGTCACTGGGAATGAAGTATTCAGTGGTCACAACGTCTGAGGCTGTAGCACTGAAATGGTTAAACACACAGTTCCTTCTTCGTATGAATGGTTCAGTTTCCTGTGTGTGATATCAGGGTTGCCACTGGTCAGGGAAAAGTCAGGGAAATTCAAGGTCAGGGAAAAGTCAGGGAATTTTGTGCTTGGTCAGGGAAATTTGAGATTTTGAGAAAAGTCAGGGAAATACAGGAAAATCCCTTGAAAGTCAGGGAAATTTGACTTTCTCATGTCATATGTGTAACGCCGCGATGCTGCGTATGTGTACTTATTATCTATGTACAAGTATTGTTACACTGTTATGTCAGTGACATTGTGTCATTTAGCGGTATAGGAATTGAACTAGGCAATCTGAGTAGGCATCGAACGCTGATTACATTTTGTAAGTTAATTAATTGCTAATTATATGTACATCACGCATACATTTTCATGATTATTCAGCCAGCAGGGTCAGGGAAAATGAAACTTTGAGTCAGGGAAAAGTCGGGGAATTTTGAAAGCTTCCATTAGTGGCAACCCTGGATATGTTACAGTGTAAAATGTAAGACCATCACAAAGACCTGTCTTTATATTTACCTTTGTCAACAGTTCCCCTACACCTTCATGTGGATGCAAGGGGCGTGGAACAACGAAACGATGAAGCAAGGGAGTTTCTGTGTGAGAACGATTGCCAACTACTCCACTGCCAGATCTCCAGCATTCGACATGGAAGGTTAGGCGAGACCCCTACTAAAAACGCTCTTTAAATTTACCAGTGCATTCAGTTTAATGATTATTTTTTCTTATTAATTGATGTCAGTTAAATGCACCCAAATTGTTCGGATTTAGATAAATTCATGTGTGATGAGTTCTGTAATAATTTTTTTTAATACTGACGAGATCCACAGAAGTTAATGAAGAAGCCTTTAGCTTATCACAAGCTCAGCTTTTATGTGTAACGTAACACTTGTAAGACATTCCTCTTGTTTCTTTAGATAGCCATACAAATATTCCACTCAATTGTAAATAGATATTTGCATACTTCACACAGGTGTGTGAGAAAAATAAGTTGTATTTCTATAGAAAAACATTTGAGATATTTGTTTACAGGGATAAATTATTATGTGTGTGTATTTAGTCTTGATATTTACTGTAAGGCTAGTAACAGTATAATACAATACAACTATTCATCACTGTAAGGGCAATTACAGTGTCATTCAGATGGGCATTGTGTAGAGCGCAATGGCTCGGGGGTAGAGCTTCGAACTCTCGATTACGAGAACCCGGGTTCGAATCCTGTGCTGCGGTGTTAAAACCTTGGGCAAGTTTTTTCACTCTACATTGCTCCAGTTCACTCAGCTGTATAAATGAGTACCTGGCTACAGACAGTGGTGGATATGTGTACGAGCAGCCTTCGTGCATTAATTGTAGCATATGGCTGGATGCTTCCCAGAGAAGCCGAGATGGTGTCTGAGTGAACAGAGGATGGCAATCAACGTTCTAGTAGAGCAGATGTGTGAAGAAGAAGGAGTTGGATTTGTAGATTTGTGGGGATACTTTGTTGAGAAAGAAGATATGTATATGAGAGATGGCCTCCATCTAAGCGGAAAGGGCGCAGCAATTTTCTCCGAGAACTTGCTTCGATCTATGGGCAGTGGAACAGGTTGCAGTTATTTAAACTAGATTCGCAGGGGGGATTCACAGAGAAGCCAAATACTGGAGGCACAGATAAGGACAGCACAAAGATAACGGCAAAGAACAGTCTGGAAAACTCTACCACATTTGGTTATAAATGTGTCTGTTTAAATGCAAGGAGCATAGTAAACAAAAGAAATGAACTAAACATAATGGTAGAAGATACTGACCCTCACATAATAGGTATAACTGAATCTTGGGCCACCCCCGACATATCAGATGCCGAATTAGGAATGACAGGATATGTCATGTTTAGGAAAGATAGATTAGGAAGAAGGGGAGGTGGCGTTATTTTATACATTAAAGAATCCATTCAGGCTTACGAAATAAAATTAGAAAAAGAAGCAGAATGTGAAGAAGCTGTCTGGTGTAACATAGTTCAGGAAACTCAACGTTAACTGTTGGGTTAGTTTATCGAAGTCCAAACGTAAACACAGACGAGAATGAGAAAATACAAAACGCTATAAAGGAAGTCAGTAAACGGGACTGTATAATTATGGGGGATTTTAACCATGGGCGTATACAGTGGAAATCTCTACAGAGTACTGGGAGTGAAGATCAAAAGTTTTTAAATTTAGTACAAGACAGTTTCCTTATTCAACATGTGTTAGAACCAACAAGGGGTGAGAACGTGTTGGACATAATGTTGAGCTCACAGAAGGAATTTATTGATAATGTCAGGATATGTGAGCCACTGGGATGTAGTGATCACAACCAGATATATTTTATCATCAAAGTAAAAGGAGAACAGAATCGAAAAATACGGTACAGGAAAAATTTTCACAAAGGAAGATATAAGGACATGAGGAAATATCTAGCAAAGATAGACTGGAATAACACACTGTTGGAATATCTTAAAGAGTGAAATTGACTGCATTGTCGAAAAATTTGTCCCCTTGAAAAAACAGGGGAAACGGTCAAAAAAGAAACACTTATCAAAAGAAGCCATTAGAAAAATCAAATACAAGCAAATGATGTGGAAGACATATAGACATAATGGAAGTGAAGAAGACTATGCCATTTATAAAGAAGCACTTAACCAAGCTACAGCTGAAATTAGAAATTCAAAGAGAAGCTATGAACAAAAAATAGCTTTTAATATAAAACATGACAGCAAGAGTTTTTATGCGTATGTTCGAAGTAAACAGAAAGTTCAGGATAAGGTCGGATCTCTAGAAGATAGTGATGGAAACATAATAACAGAGGGATTCTTAATGGCAGAAAACCTAAATGAATACTTTAGTTCGGTGTTTACCAGGGAAGATATTAGTGCATTACCAGTACCAGAGACTAAATTCGAAGGGAGAGAGTCAGACTATTTAGGACAACTAATTGTAACACAAAAAATGGTAGCTAAGAAAATAAGGGATATGAAGGATAATAAGTCACCTGGAGTGGATGGGATTCCTCCCAAATTACTACTGGAAATTGTAGAACAAATTAGCATACCACTTGCAACAGTGTTCAATTTGGCATTAGAGGAAGGAGTAGTTCCGTTAGAATGGAAAGAGGCAAACATCATACCATTATTTAAAAAAGGATCAAGAAGCAAGTCAGAGAACTATAGACCAGTGAGTTTAACATCGGTGATTTGTAAACTATTAGAAATACTAATTAAAGATCACTTGGTTGATTTTCTTGTTAAAAATAACTTGATTAACCCATCTCAACATGGGTTTCTAAAAGCGAGGTCATACTTAACAAATATCTTATGTTTTTTGGAAGATGTCACAAAGTGGGTAGATGAGGGATCACCGGTAGATATAATATACTTAGATTTTAAAAAAGCTTTTGACAAAGTGCCACATCAAAGATTACTACTTAAACTGAAGGCCCATGGCATAGGCAATGTTATGATTAACTGGATAGAAAAATGGCTTATTGATAGAAGACAAAGAGTAGTAGTTGATGGGGAGGTTTCAAACTGGAAATCGGTTTTGAGTGGAGTACTGCAGGGATCAGTATTGGGACCTATTTTGTTCTTAATATATATCAATGATTTGGATGATGATATAACAAGCAAGGTGTTGAAGTTTGCGGATGATACAAAAGTGTTCAGAAAAATAAAAAGTGATGCAGATAGACAGCAATTACAAGATGATCTAAATAAGTTGACCGAATGGTCTGAGAAGTGGCAAATGCTGTTTAATTATGGGAAGTGTAAGTGCCTCCACACAGGACATGGGAATGAAGATGCTCAATATACAATGGGTGATACATGATGTACTGTACTAAATACTACCGTAAAGGAAAAGGACTTAGGGTTAACTATTAGTGTTGATATGAAGGTATCAGAACAGCGTGCAATTGCAGCAGCGAAGGGAAACCAAATTCTTGGATTAATTAGGCGAAATATAGTGTACAAGGAAAAAGAACTAATAATACCATTGTACAAAACAATAGTTAGGCCTCATTTAGAATATTGCATACAGGCATGGAGGCCATATCGCAAGAAGGATATTGATATACTAGAAAGAGTACAAAGAAGAGCAACCAAAATGATACAAAAACTCAGGAATATTAGTTATGAAATGCGTCTAAAAGAATGTGGATTAACAACACTAGAAACCAGGAGACTGCGAGGAGATCAGATAGAAGTTTTAAAAATATTGAATGGGTACGAAAATATTGACAGAAATATTTTTTTTTCATTTAAGGAAGAGAGAAGGACTAGAGGACATGGAGTTACATTAGCAAAGAAGCAGTGTAGATTAGATATTAGAAAATTTTCCTTTTCACAAAGAACAGTAAATGAATGGAACAAATTATCGGCTGATTGTGTAGGTGCTAGTAGTGTTAATGTTTTTAAAAATAAAATTGACATGTACCTAAGAAGGGCGGGGTACATTTAGATAGATAGGTTGGACTCTCGATAAGCCAAAGGGGTTCCTTGTCCACCTGCCATCTAGAGTTGATTCTCTAGGTGGCAATCTTGTTAAATCTTGTTAAAAACAGGTCTGTCAGGGAAGTAAAGTGTAAAGCACTTTGAACAGTCCTGAGGACTGAGGACTGGATACTGCGCTATATAAGAACTTACCTTTTTATAAATGTGTAAAAATATAAATACAATGCAACTTATTTGTGACAATTTCCAGAATACAGCTGGAGTTCCCAGAACTACTCCACTTGGACGGAGAGTGTGTGGGAGGCCAACGCGATGCAAGTGCGAATATTTCTAATGCCCAGCAAGGAGAGAGAGGTAAGGACTTTCTTGTTTGTTTATAGACAGTAGATCTGTACGTTTATGTTTTCTGTTAACACATTGCCGAATATTCGTCACGATGTTTCTTTTGTGCAAAACCTCTTTAATTTCTGCTAATACGTTTTCAGTTTATCGTGACATCCATGTCCTTGTGTTGTCTGCTGATGTTTCATTAGACACGTTTTTATCAATCCAAATAGAAATGGAGTTGAAATGCCATTTTGGAATGGTTGTTTTGCTTCTAAAGAAATTAGTGCTAGTGTAATTTTTGAGAAAAAGTCAGTTATGTTTAACGTTTCAGCTTCATAAAAACAATGGTTTCTGTCAAATGTATTCACACTTTGAATGGACAAGCTATTGATAATTGGGTTTGGCTATAATCCAGATCATTTGTTTATGCATATTGGGGATGGGAGGTCTGTCCACATTTCCCCCTTGATGGCTTATGTCCCAGGTAGTAAACTGTCATAAACATACAGCTTATTTGAAGAAAGGTGAGGCTTTTATTTATTTAATTCTTCATTGAGTAAGGGGTCTTAACATTTCTGTGGTTCAGCTTGGAATTTGAACAGTCATAAATTGTAAAGTTATATGTATCTTGTATGAACATTTTGAGGGTGCAATAAGTTTGAGCATTCCATGTAAGTTGCATTAACACGAAAAACCTCAAATTTTACTCATCCAGAAGATTGGGATTTGCACTAGTTGGTATAATGTGACTCATCCCAAATGTGCCTTGAGATGAACCTGTGACCTCTGTGCTCACTTCCTGTCTGGTGAACCTGTGACCTCTGATATCACTTCCTGTCTGTTCTTGTTCTTCAGATCGCCATCTTGTGCGGAGGAATTGGTTTCTTCATCATATCTACATTCGGCCTCTTCGTAATTCGACGGAAGTTTGACACAATATTTGAAAGCAGCACCGAATGATTGCCAGCAACGTTATCAATGCACAACCTAGAAGAATATGTAAGACACATTTTATTGAAACGTTTTTTCATTGAAATAATATATATGTACATATATATATATACTTATATATTATATAATATACATATGTTAATTTTTACAAATTAGTTAACTGGTCTGTAGCTCAGTTTTTGGGTTCCTCAGTTTTTAAAAAATGTCTATCAGTAGATCTATTTAAAACAAATTATGTGGTTTCACTTTAAATTTGTCTGATGAATAAACAAATTCATAGTATTGTGTTATACGAGTTATATGATCGTATTACTGTAAAATCTGTATTAACTTGACTGATGCACACACAACGGTGATGTCAAGATACTGGATCTTCATCTGCCGTTTTAAAGTTCGAACAATTAGTTCACTCCACATTGCTCTAGTTTGCTCTGCTGTGTGAATGTGCAGCTGGCTATAGACAGTGGTGGATGTTGCATATGAATAGCCTTCTTACAATAATTGCAGTGTGGCTGAAAGCTTCCCAGAGACAAAAAAACAACAATGTTCAGTTGAACAGATCTGCAGTGGAGGGTTCAACTTAGAGCACTTATAGCAATCCCAAGTACTGCTTAGGGGTCATCCATAATTATCATCATTTTCACAAGCGTACAAACTGTACACTTTTTCTGACACCCCTCCTCCCCCTTGAAAGTGTACAAATTTAAATGTTGAAAATGATGACAGTGTTTCACAGTTGCCATGTTTCGCAACAATGCGTCATTCTGATGAATCACTAGCATACAAGCAAATAATTCGAGCACTATTTTCTTTTCGTTTTGGCGGTCTTTACCTCTCCTTTGTGTGAGGATAACCGAGCGAGCGATAAGTGGGCACTTCATTTTTGTCATTATTTTTCAACATTAAAAAAGCGTACGTTCAAGTCATACCCCCTCCCCCCCAGCGTACGGTATGTACGCTTGTGAAAATGATGATAATTATGGATGACCCCTTACATCATTCATTTTGTTAGAACTGACCATTTTGTCTGGTTTTGTTTTTCCAGAGGCCATGAATATGGCGAACCGGTCGACACAGTCACATGACCAAGTCAGATTACCACCTGTGGACCAATGGGGATCACCTCTAAATGTACTGCCCATCACGCTTAATGTGTGATAACATCTGGTACTGAGATGATGTCTTAACCTCCCTCCACTTATCATTGAGTCCTAAATCGGGCTTGTTGATATTAACAGATTTCGCTGTCATTCAGAGTGTCGATTTTTTTTTTAATGAGATTCAGTTGTATTCAGACTTGTAGTGCATGAATAGTTTCATATCAAATGCACATTCAGCTTAATAAAATAGTGTGTAAGTTTATTAGAACATAATTACATCTTGCAAATTAGCTGTCTGTGCTACCTCTCAATTAAAGACAACCTGTGAACTTGGCAAAGGTCACCCGAATGGCAAGGTGACCTTGATAGTGAGGCTAATTTCATGTTCGGTAACCTCTGTAATACAGCACCTTGCATTTAAGTCATGCTGTGATAGTCCAATGTTTGGTATATATGCAGTAAAATATAGAACACTCACTCTTATTAAGGTCACTTTTGCCCAATCCCAAGGTTGAGACTATCCTAGAGTGACCTTAATTCCCAGTTGGCTTAATTATCAAGGTGACTATAAACCAACGTTTGGTTGCCCAAAGTGGTAGAGCGACAAAAACAAATACACAAAGTGACACATGGTAGTGGATTATAATCCACTGATGTTAGATTTCTTTGCAAAATTACTACAAAGTGAGACAACTGGAAATATTCAATGGAGGAGGGAGTTCTAAGTTAGAAATATTCGTAATTAGGCAAGCTTGTAAATTATAGTGGATTGTAAACATCATGTAGATACTGATGTCTTTTACTTCGTTACATTCTAAGGTAAGGCAGACTTTGGCAATGATGATGCTTTGATTTTGCTTCTGTCGATTTTTGGTGTGAATGTAAGAAAGTTCACACAGCATTATGACTGTGATCCTTGTTCTAATGTTGTACAACAGGAAATATATTTTATGTGTATAATTATATGTATATTTTCATTAAACGATAACTCCATATCAATGCTGACGTTCATTTTTAAACATAATTGTTTGTTATTTTCATTGTTGTGTAAAAGTGGAAATGATGCACGTACATACTTAAGGGCTTTGTAAATAAACAATACCAATAATCCTAATAAATTTGGTGAGGGTTGATGACACCCACCCACCCACCCACCCACCCCTCGTATAAAAAATTGGAAAGGCCAATAAATCGCAGTGATACATAGACTGGTATCTACGTCTTCAAGTGACAGATTTGCTAAAATAATTACATCCCTGGATATACACTATTGACAAGCATGGTTAGAATATAATATTATCACATGTTAGTAAATTCCAACTGTTTTATTATATAAAAATATAACCACACAGCTGAAAACCTATATATCATAAACAGCAGTTTGTCCACATTTTGTTTTCTCTATGGAGTACTAAACTCATGTTTCCTATTATTTGATTGCATTTGGACCATTCACCCAACCATATAAACTAAAGTGTAAAGCGTTTTGAGCAATCCTGAGAATTGGATACTGCACTATATAAGAACTTACCTTTACCATATCAATTTTTTTATTATTGGAATTTTTATATTTGCAAAGCCTGTTATTATAAGAAACATTAATAGTTCTGTTATTCAGATTGGCAGACAAATGATGTGCACTCATGCACTTTTCTTGTGTTCCTGTCTTTTTGCATGCTAAGGGATTGGCATAAACATGTTTGTTAGAACAATACCGAGGTACTTGAAATGTCAATTCAAGTATTTTGTATGGACAGAATTACAGTTCATGTGCCTTTTTACAAGTTCTACTTGTTCATATCACCCAGGGTAGTGCAGTTTTTCAACATTTACACAGATATATAACTCAGGTGAATGTCGCTTTGTATAATGTAATGGCAGTTCACATGTTTATGTTAGTATAAAGCAAAACACTGAACCAATTTTTCAGAAAATTCTGTGTTTGATAATAATCACCTTCATTTGCATATTTTGCTTAGATGAATAATTATAATTTTTATAAATTACTAATTATCATGTGTGTAATATAATATGTATTAAAATAGTTACCATTAACAATTATTTGGTAAATATTTGTGATTGTATGGTATGTTAGTAGCCACATATTTAAATTTTGACATGTATTATATTATGCGTGTTAGCTGGGATAACCTTGTTCCCAAAATTAACTGGATACAGCATTTTTCCAAGTGCAACTGAAAAGTCATGATAAGCCTATAAAAACATTAGCATTTGCCTGTTGGTTGCAAGACATTATTCTATGTTTATGGTAAATGAATATATATATATACATATATGTATATATTTTACACACACATATATAAGCCTAATGGCAGGATTGGTCGACCGCTCCATTATAACAGATAGGATATACAATTTCTGAGAAAACAGTTTCTCAAAATCACTGAAATATTTGTTTTGGATGCAAATAGTAATTGATATAATTACATGTCTGGGTATGTGAAGAGGTACTATTTTAAAATAAAACAAATTATTTACAAAACCAGGGGTCAAAACGTTAAGAAAACTGGCTTTGGTCTGCTTAAAAACACTGGTCTGCCTAAGCCCTGTGCCATGCATATTTGGTCGATGTATGCAGCTGTTAGGAGTGTGTGTATATATATATATATGTGTATGTATATATTAACTCTATACACCAATCTAGTGTTCTTCAACTGCCCATTGCTACCTGACTGGACTTTGGCAACACATGTAGTGACCTCTACTGGATAAATGTGTGCCAGATGTCATTTTAAAGCTGTCTTTTGTTGGGTATTTGTTGTATGGCTTCATATTGGAAGCTATCGAATTGGAATTTTTTTACACGAGCACTGCAAAGAATCTAAGTACATTTTGTGCAAATGTCGTAGGTGTTTAAGGGTTAATGTAGACTGGTACGTCTGAGGAATTGGCCACTTCTCACGAAAATAAGTTGCGTATTTGATGCTGGACATCATCATAGATATCATAAAACAGTTGTTTGGGTGTTGCTTTCTCTGTACCGTAACACCATGCCACCTTTAGTCAAAAGTTTATGTTTTCTAAGCGTGTCCACGTTAATATTAAATGGAACTGTAGCAATAATTTACATATTTTTATGTGTTTTTTCAAAATTCCTTTGGGATGCGATGTTAACATTTCAAGAAAGCCCATAGTGCAAATTGCAGCTGTGGAATTACATTTTTATGCGATTGCAAATGTTATAAGAATGCTTAGTGGTATGTTTAGAAAACATGTTAATTGACGTACCGCACACCCGGTGTTTTGAATTCAGTAAGGAGAACTGATAAAATGTTGCATGAAATTTAATATTAACATGTTCAGTTGATATCGGATGGCTACCAAATATAAATATGTACACTAGTAGCAAGGTAAGCACTATTGTTCCAAACAGAACAAGATTGTTTTGGTATTGTAGCATAAGTCACTGTATTTTTTTTATTTGTGAGTACTGTACTGTTTTGTTCATAATTTGTGGAGATTACTGTATTGTTTGCATGAAATACTAGCAGTTGTCTAGTATTTCGCAATTTTGTATTGTCATGTTAGTAAATAAAATATGTGGAAGTTTGTATGTTTTGTTGCATTTAGTTGTGCGTGCGTGCGTGCGTGCGTGCGTGCGTGCGTGCGTGCGTGCGTGCGTGCGTGCGTGCGTGCGTGCGTGCGTGCGTGCGTGCGTGCGTGCGTGCGTGCGTGCGTGCGTGCGTGCGTGCGTGCGTGCGTGCGTGAGTATCCACCAGGGTTACATGACAACGCGATAGATGCCTAGCTCTGAGGTGCAGATTAGACAACTAACAAAACAATTAACTTATTAAGCAACACCTATTACGTTATATTCCTCTAGTATTAACCCAATTCACTCTATATAGAATTAGTATGTAAAAGTATTAAATTACTTAATTAATAAACTAAAACTTCGTTTGCGTGTTTTCTGTGAAATTAAAATTATTCATCCAATGTTCGTGCAATTACACATTGAACACATTTCATCTACAACGAATCGGAATGCAACCGCACAATATAATACGCGGTTAAAATAATAAGTTTTTTTTTTATAAATTCATGCGAATTAACATTGAACAAAATACTATTACAATTAAATTGTCTTGAAGTACGCGTGGTCTGATATAAAGTAAAATCTAAAAAAGAATTAACATATTGAATTCTCATATTTCAGTTGCAAACTGAAAATGACAGAGGTTGCTAAATATATGCAACTGCCAACTTTGTAGTTATTATTTTAGCGATATCTCCATGCACGCCTCTTGGACAATTAATTTTGGCGCTGCGCTTCGATAGGTGGCAGCACGCGTCTGTCGTTCCGAGAAGGCGTAGCGCTTTGCCATAGCAGACGCTGTTTATTAATATTATTGTTCATGCACAGGATAAATCGCCCCTAATCTCCCGAACAATGCGATATCTGACAGTAATAGCAGTGTGTCTTTTACAAATAGGTACGTATGTGGGTGTTTGAAAACAGTTGTATGTTGAAATACTGGTGGTGCTTTCCATCATTCGCGATCTAACTCTAAGACTAAGTCTAAGACGAGGTCTAAGACTAAGACTCTAAGTCTGACTAAGATTTGGTCATGGATGTGGCCCACCTCACGCCACGGCCCTGTCCCTGTCCCTGAAACGATTTCCTGTTTGCAAAGTGTTTCCAAATCAGTCGGTGACAGTTTCTGTTTGACCAATATTGTATAATTGGCACTGACAAGATTTATGCCTTGACACTTATCTCATGTTTCTGATTAACACTTGTAGTTGTATATATTATATACTGGCCAGCCCGCGAGTCATTCAATTAAATTTCAAAACATGCCGCTTTTTCCAATATATGAAGACACATTTGCAAAGTATACCGATATTCAAAATGTGTAACACTTATTTTATTCCACTTGTGCAAATGAATTGCTAAAAAGGTATATTTTGGAGAAATATTTACAAAATATACCCCTCAAGACGATGTCGCACAAACAAATTGTTGTGCCGCCAGTCGAAATGTTAACATGATGGTGGCAGTAATGTCTAATGACAATATTTAACCAAATTTACGAAGATTTATATCCGAGAGTGAACTCCAAATGACAAGTGGACAAGGAAGTCTTCGGCTTACTGATAATCCAACCGATATTATCTATGTTTATTGCGCCCTTTTGAGTTATTTGTAGATGTTGTTTTTAAACACGGCACAGCAATCCATTCTATGACCACAACTATTATTGATTTATAACTATAAAATGAATGATATGTCATCATCACATACTGCACATTTCATACCATTTGCTGATGATACAAGTTTACTCTTCAAAACCAAATACCTCTATTGTCTCACAATAAGTGTTAATTCCGTACGTATAAAAAGTTGTCAACTTGTTACATGATATTATTGCCAACAAACAAGATAGTGGTAGTCCGGTAGTCCGAGGACTACCAGAAACTTGGTCGGACTACCAAAGACGACGACAGCAGTAGTCTGATGGACTACCACAAAATTTAAGAATATTTTTCAGATTTTGTGTTTGTCATGTTATTTTGCTTAAATATGGGCCATATGACTACCAGATATATCTGAGGACTACCAGATTTCCCAACTAAGTAGTCCTGCTGACTGCCATAAATTTTGGAGTTATTCCTACCCCTGATTACAAACATTCACTTAAGTTATGCAGAAACCATAAATAAGTTCCAAGTATTGAAGTCATACACTGATGACAATGCAGATCTGTAAATTCTGTATGCAAGGGCGGAATGTCACCGTAAAAATATTGTGATAAAAATAGCACCATAGCTTTATGCAGAGACTGGTACGGGTAAAATCCGTTGTGGACGTGTATAAATATAGGTGGACGGGAGGTGGATGTCTAAAGAAATGAAGGAACAAAAAAAGGTCTTTCAAAACCGTAGATATTGTCAGTTATACCTTCGAAAGTGAGTGTAAATGGTCTCGCATGTGTGTTTGTAGTCCATTTTTAAAAGTTTGTAAACTGCCTTAACAGTTAACATCTGTGTGACTGGCAATAATTTAGTCTTGCATAAAGCCTTTAATAGCACCATTCTCTGTATCTTAACAATTCATATCCAACATGATCCAAGGCATGGCTTTATGCAGGACCAAGTTATTGCCAGTCATACATGAATGTTAACTGTTAAGTGAGTTTACAAACTTTAAATGTGTCTGATGACCTAAAATGGAATACAAACACACATGTGACATCATTTACACTCACTTTTGAGGCATAACTGACAATATCTATGGTTTTGGAAGCCCTTTTTGCTCCTTCATTTTTTACCCGTCCACCCATATTTTGACCCATCCTCAACGATTTTTACCCATCCAAATGATGGGTGGACGGGTCTCTGCATAAAGCTATGATCCAAGGTTGAGCTTTGATGTTGTTAGATTTGACTGGTTAACACTGCTTTCTTACAGTTGTTAGTAAGCGACTGAGGACAAAGATCTACAAAAACATCTACAGTTACTCCACCTGCATTCGACTGCTGAATGGCACCCACCAAACTGGCTGCAATTGTAAGACAGAGTTTTGTTTCATGCTGGTCTACGTCCACGTGTAATTTCATACAGGAATTGTGTCTGAAGTTAAGTGTAATTTCTTTCAAAATATTTGTTGAAAGGGATGTTTTATTTGTTGTTAATGTGGCAGGATTTTCAAATTCATTTATAATTAAGATGGTTATCAAATTAAAGATGGCTGCCATCGTAGCACAGTTCTCCATCATTCTGTGTATGTACCTGATTCATTGCAATGTGTATGACCACATAGATATCTCAGCATTGACAATACTAGTTTCTATAGGGCGTGTAAGTCTCGCGCGCGAAAACGAGGCTGGGGGCAGTTGGGGGCAGGAAGTCCATATTCTCCATGTTAATGTATAGGACTTCGTTTTGTTTTTGGTTGTAATAATTGAACTGTTCCAGTCTAATTATTTCAGTTACACTGTCCGAAGGATTATTACAAGCAGAAGCAGTGGAACACTTTGCCTGTGACAATGCTCGCTAAAATCATGAATTTTAATCGATTGTTATGGTGGTTGCCATGGCATCGCCGGCTTGAACTTGTGTTTGGCGATCTTGACTAATAATGAAAAGTGCCATTTTTCGCGTAACACATGTATACGTTTGCCCCAAACAGGTTGTACTTGTGTTTGGCGATCTTGACTAATAATGAAAAGTGCAATTTTTCGCGTAACACATGTATACGTTTGCCCCAAACAGGTTGTACTGCGCGAAAAATGGCACTTTTCATTATTAGTCAAGATTGCCAAACACAAGTTCAAGCTGGCGTTGCCATGGCAACCACCATAATAATCGATTAAAATTCATGATTTCTGTGAGCATTGTCACCGGCAGTGTTCCACTGCTTCTGCTTGTAATAATCCTTCGGACAATATAACTGAAATAGTTAGACGGGAACAGTTCGATTATACAACCAAAAATAAAACGAAGTCCTATACATTAACATGGAGAATATGGACTTCCTACCCCCAACTGCCCCCAGGCTCGTTTTCGCGCGCGAGACTTGCATGCCCTATATGAGTATTTACAGGATGTAAGAGCATATTATTCTTAAAATTATCATGCAGCATTTCACAAAAGTGTTTAAATGTAAAACTAACTATAAATGACGTTTATATTCACAATTTTGTCCAAATCATGAATGTGTAAGAAGACTTAAAGCGACATGGTCCGTTCGTGGCTTTTTATTGCAAAATCATGTTAATCAGTATAAGTTATAACTACTGTAGCGTCCTGATGGCCAATAAATGTTTTATCGAAACAGAACTGACTTCGTAATGTTAAACGTTGAATGTTTATATACGCTGTCGCTCAAATCGCCGCGAGTGACACCCACCCTTTGACCTTTACCAACTGGGAGCTGTGCACCTGGCTGGGTGTGGCGTTAGTGGCGTCAACTTGTGTTCATGTGATACTGCATCACGTGATCATGCATTTCCTTTTCGGCTTTTAGCCACGCCTACAACGGTTTCAAAAAAGCCTTGTGGTCGATGTGTAAACAGAGTTAAGCACCCGTTAATGCGTCTATTTTCAACCCCTAAATGGTATATGAAAACATATTTTGACTGTCTTTACGCTATAATAGGTATAATTTATATTTAACAAAATTTTGCAACAAAAATAAAAAGCCACAAATGGACCATGTCGCTTTAATGATCAATGTACATTATTTGGATAAATTTAACAAATTGTAACTTTGTACTTAACCATTAAACCAGATTATTTTATTCACTACTGATTTGACCAGCAACTAGTTCAATCATTAATCACATAGACACTGGAATATGCAAAATCACTCTAAGAAGGACTGTAAATTGTTAACAAGATAACTACCCTGGTGATTATACAACAGGTGTATATGTTTATTATTGACAGAATTGACTGTGATATTCATGATCATCAGGTACAACATTTTGGAAGTATGAATATAAAAAGTATACCACCAGATCAATTTTGCAATTTTTATGCAGAATTTCAATTGCCCTAGTCATAATGTTAGTGCAATGATTTGATGTGATCCCTCGAAATGAGGATGACGTCTTCCAATGGTCGGTCATGAATGTGTCTTGGGGGGACTCAGGAGCCATCTGTAAATCTTGCTGCAGTGCAGACAGGATGTCCCAGATGGAAGAGAGACATAAAGATAATAATAATAATAATAATATTTTATAAAATGCAATATCCAAATATGCTCAAAGCGCAGTACAATAAAATATAAAGCTGTTTATTATGTGTTAAAACTTATATTAATAATAATAAATACAACTGTAAAATTAACTTTCAGATAAATAATGTAGAAACGTTAAATTATTCATATTAAAACTGTTAATTAAATATTATATAGAATTAACGACGATGAATAAAATCAATCAATCAATAAATAAATAACGCTAATTACTACTCTATTTACATGCAAAACACACACTAAAGGACGGCATATAGAAATGTTAATACATATGTGTAAAAATAAGATAAAATGAAATATTTGAAACAAATTTTCTAAAATGTCATTGAATATTTAAAATGTCAGCAGTAATATGCTTTGAAAAAGTGCGTTTTTAGTGCTTTTCTGAATGCCAACAAAGTTCTGCAGCACTTGATATCAATGGGGAATGTGTTCCATAGGCGAGGTCCCACCACACGAAAAGACCGTTCACCAAAACTGGCCAGCTTCATACGCGGAATATCGAGCAAATGTTGTTCAGATGAACGCGTGCGTCCTGGACTCTGTCTCTTTAGCAGGTTTGCCAGATACAGGGGAGCCGTCCCATTCAGACATTGGTACACATGGAGAAGTATTTTATACTCGATGCGGCATTTAACTGGCAGCCAGTGTAGGTGTTTTAGAACTGGCGTTATATGATCATGACGTGGTGTAAACGTGATGTTGAGACATCTCCCTCTTCTTTCTCCTCTGCCGTTTTTCTGCCTCGTGAAGTAGATGGTTTGTTTCAAATTTGGCCATTGTCTGGTATATGCTACGGTGCCAAACTGGACGGGCCACAGCCATAAATGCCCCGGCTATGGTGTCAATTTGGCCTTTCTTCATGTAAAGATTACCAGTGTCTTTGAATCGTTTTCTCTGGCCACCACGTATTCTCGTACCACGTGTTAGTTGTGTAAACAGAACTTATCAGGGGAGACGGTTGTCAGACATTCTAACATAGTGGCCGGCAGGGCTTTATGCAGGATACAATTATTGCCAGTCGCACATGTTTTGGTGGATACATGGATGTTAACTGTTAAGCCAGTTTACAAACTTTAAATGTGTTTTAACCTGAAATGGGCTACAAACACACATGTTCAAGCCATAATAAAATAATAATAATACACTTTATTTAGACACTAAAATCCAAAGTACAAACTCTGTTCGGTAGTGTTGACAACATTAAAACATCCTAAAAAATAAATAAAATAAAACAATATCTATGGTTTTGGAAGACTTTTGGCTCCTTCATTTTTTTATCCGTCCACCCATATTTCTGCCCGTTCATATTTGTTTTTGCCCGTCCTAATGACGGGTGGACGAGTCTCTAGATAAAGCTATGGTGGCCGGCCCAGTGGAGTTGGTTCTTGTTCTTGGTGCTTTGATCTTCCCACAGATACAAAGCATCTTTCTGAGGCAACATTGATAGAATTTCTCCAGTGTCTTCAGGAGCTAGTAGGTACTGGATATCTGATTTCTCACAAGGTGATTAAAAATGTGACTTCCAAAATTAAATTAACCTATCGTGTGATCTGAGCACTGCATTGTTGTAAATGTCAGTCCATCAAAAAAGTAATGCCAAACATGTGAAGCATCAGAAAACAAATTGAAATTCTGGTCAAAAAATATTTTCATTATAAACAAAAACAGAACAAAATAATGTTAAAGCTTTATGCTGCAATGTCTTAAATTAGTGTAATGCAATTCACATATTTATAGCTTATCAATATTGATGAGACCAAATATTTAATGAAGGTTATGTGCAGTCTTAATCACTTGTGATGTAGGTAAATTGCAATATAGAGGACGCGTCATTCCATGAACAGTTTTCGTTATATCATTCTTTGTTTTTCAGCTAACCGGGAAGGAAACATTGGTGTTCTGCACTTCATCGAAAATGACAATGATCTGGGATGGCTGATAAGCAAAGGACCACATGAACCCTACGCAGTGTTGCTTGATATACATATCCTCACAAAGTTAGTTGAAGTTGTGATGAATCATAGTCACTGCCATAATTATGATTCATCAAAACACATTTCATTCAGAATTACAAACTCCAATATTGTTCAAAGCACGCAAGAGCCTCTGCCTTTTTTGCTCTTAATTTTTTTACCTATCCCACTCTCCATCCAGTGAAATTCCTACCACTCCAAAACGTAGCTCGGTTATTGACTCTGCTCCAGTACTATTAACCTATATCATCTCCATCACTGGCTCTGTTCCAAGAGTACCAATTTGTATCATTTCTGTCAGAGACACTGCTCCAAGAGTATCAGTTTATATCATGTCCGTCATTATCTCTGCACCAAGAGTATCAACTTATATCATTGACTCTGCACCAAGAGTATCAACTTATATCATTGATTCTGCACCAAGAGTATCAACTTATATCATTGACTCTACACCAAGAGTATCAACTTATATCACTGACCCTGCTCCGAGACTATACACTTTGACCTATTTTGTAGACCTCTGATGCTGTCTTATGTCCATCACTCTGCTTCAGGCGTCTGGTAGACAAAATACAACGCTCAGGAAAGGTGAACGGAATGCTTGTGATGAACAGAGACCAGTCACGCAAACCTGAGCACTTCTCACCCGACAACGACTGTCCTAACTTCAAGTCTGGTGAGTATTTCTCAAGTTGTTTATTTCACTGATCTTCATATATATATATATATATATATATATATATATATATATATATATATATATATACATACACATACACATATATATATATATATAAGCTAAATGCTGCATAGGGAGACCAGTGCATATACGACCGCCTACAGGAGACCGGCCGTGTATTTTTATGTAACTGATTTTCCAATTATGCCTAATTGGAACATTATCTGTAATACAAATACACACCACATACTACAATATTATTATGATATTGTAATAAGTAACATATATACACAAAAATTGGTCTCCTTAAAACCATTATGCTTAGATGCCGCATACGGGAGACCGGTGTGTAATCGGAAGTTAGTTATTAGTTATACATATTTGCAGTGGTATATATTTAACGCTGACCTGGGATATCGAAAACCCAATACAACTATAACAATACCTATGTAAATATATTATGCAGATACACAAAATGAAAGCATCGCATTTAACAATTGTGGCTAGGAGATCCGTCAAATATTTGTTTTATTAATGTGTTTACATATTTATTAAAATTAATACATATCCAACAAGCATATAGTACACTGAACACGAAACACTAACCCCTCAATCAACATATAGCACAACCTTTAAACTATAAACACTTTTCTGCCGGGGTCCCGTACACGGCGCCTTATGGACATCAAAATATACAAGAGTCTGCAATAAATATGCTCAAAACCAAGCAAAATATAAAATAAAGTTCCGAATAATGGCGTAAGTTATTTCCTTTATGTCTAAACTATCTCCACTAGCAAGGGAATCATAACATAAAATGCATTAATTACACAATCACACCTCAAAACATTAAGGAGACCGGTTCTGGTTTCCTTAAAACCGCGGTCTCCTGTACGCAGTGGTATATGCATAACTGGTGTCCCTATGCAGCATTTAACCTTATATATATATACATATATATATATATATATATATATATATATATATATATGTATATATATATATATATGTATGTGTATATATATATATATATATATATATATATATATATATATATATATATATATATGTATATATATGTATATATGTATATATATATATGTATATATATATATATATATATATATATAAAGCAGTAGATGCCATGTATCCATGCACAAGTATATATAATTACCAGTAAATGTAAATACCATATGTTGTTGTTGCAGAAATTGCTTGATATCTGACTCAATATAAATAGGATCTGTTTCGGTGGACGCACCTCGACTTGTTTCCAAAGAAATTCTTAATGATAAACAGTCTTCTTTCTTATGGTGTCTTTTGAGTGTATCGTTGGATATATAGGCTATATGGCACCAACCAAGTATTGGATGATCGGATAATGTTAAAGTGAGATATGATTGAGGTAAACAAAAGGCATAACAGCTACACATTTATCCCTTGGCGACTGTACAGCTTTGCTTGTAGGGACTGTATGTTTCAGTTGTTAAGCACGGTAAAGTGGTAAGCAAAAAAATCAATAATCAAGTTTAGCTAGATGTTTAAACAACAAAGAACAAGTGTATATGTAGTATTATGTATACAGGATGAAGTAACCTTTCATTCTGACTTTTATTTCGTCACACTCACAAGGTGGGATATACAGAAATGATGGACTTTTGACATGCCAAAGGATATTTTGTCCACATGCCACATGGGTTAATTTTCTGGGTGGTAAACTTGTTAATTTCGACTCATATTGTTTTAGGAGTATACAAAAGCTGCAGTGTGTTCTGGAATACTTATGGCAATGCACTTATGTTTCTCGACTTCAAAATCCCTGTAGCTCTGCTTCATTCAGAGGAGGATGTAGACTTTCTCATTCTCAAAGTAAGTATCATCGTTATGTAATGGGACTGTTCACTGTCAGCAACATGATCATTTTCTCATCAACAAAACACATATTACAGTAGAACCTGTCTTCAGCGACCCTTTCAACAAGAGACCACTTGCTATGTACGGACAGTTTTCCAATGTCCCAATCACTTTTCAATGGTGATGAGACAGATGAGCGGCCACCTGGTGGAAGCGGACAGCAGTGTTGTTATTGTTTATCTTCTAGGGTGGACAGTAGACTTTATTTTGAAAAAAAACAAAATTCCATAATATTTTTAAAGATGGCGATGACCATTTCCTGTTCAGCACAGTGCATGCTGGGAAAGGAGAAAGCGCGCGAGATCTCGAATTGCTCAGTGACCCACGGCAGGTGACCCATTTAAATCTACAATTAAATCATGACATGATTGTTAGTATTAAATTTGACATACATATAACAGGCGTACTGGGTATTATTACACTTCAATCCTATGTGGTAATATAATTCTAGGTATAAATGTGATTTATGTATGTTGTAATGTGGATGTAAGTAAAGATTGTATGTTCGGAAAAAAAAATTGTCGCAAATTTCTGTCCCTTTGAAGAGGGGACACCTGCAATGTAGGGACACTTGCTTGGATGGACATGTGTCCCTATTGTATTGTAGGGTTCGACTATGTTCTTTCTATAATAGTTATGCTTCAATATCGGCAAGGTTATCAACAAAGTGCATATACATTCTACATTAGTCATGTTTTATTTATCAGCAAGGCAGACTTTATCATCAACAAAGTGCATACCTTCGGTCTACAGTAGTTTTACAATTTGGCTTCATTATCAGCAAAATGTACATTTTCATATGAACATAATGCATATCCTTATTCTCTTATAGTCTGGCTTCAATATTGATGAGACAGACTCCCCGAGACATTCATTCATCATTAATAAGGTTCTGAGTGTTATAGTTAGCTTATTCACTGCCTGTTTGCGTTCCAGTGCTACAGGAAATACAATGTCCCTTCTAGGATTGGGGTGCCAAACCCGTACCCTCTATGTGCAGTGCAACTCAGGGTCGCAATGGATGCTGCAGTGGATACACCAACCTGCATGCGTAGGGCTGATCCATTTACCCTTACGGAGGGTAAGTATGTATATAGTCCTAGTTAAGTTTAAAGTTACGAAAGGGGGGAGGCATATTGGAAGCCTCAGTGAGCTATGCAAGTAATTTGCACCATTCACATATGAATAGTCGGTGCAGTGTTATAGTGCATAGTTTTTGTTCAGTTGTTTAATTTCCGGTATTATATGCACTCATACATTTGCACATCTGGTTGAGACGATGACAGCTAGTTCAGCAGTTGGAAACCAAATCGAACATTCATTCGTTCGGTCATTTGTGTGTTCATGGCAGCTATCTACCCACCCATGAATACATCAAACCATTTATCCATTCATCCAACCACTCATTTGACCATTCATCCACCCATTCATCCATTCATTCGTTTACTCATTCATCTACTAATTCCACTCATTCGTCCACTCATTCGTTTATTCCACTCATTCATCCACTCATTCGTCTACTCATTCATCCACTCATTCATACACTCATTCATCCACTCATTCATACACTCATTCATCTACTCATTCGTCTACTCATTCATCCACTCATTCATCCACTCATTCGTCTACTCATTCATCCACTCATTCATACACTCATTCATCTACTCATTCGTCTACTCAATCGTCCACTCATTTGTTTAATCATTCGTCTACTCATTCATCCACTCATTCATACACTCATTCATCTACTCATTCGTCTACTCAATCGTCCACTCATTTGTTTAATCATTCGTCCACTCATTCGTTTACTCATTCGTCTACTCATTCCACTCATTCATCTACTCATTCGTCTACTCAATCGTCCACTCATTTGTTTAATCATTCGTCCACTCATTCGTTTACTCATTCGTCAGCTCATTCATCCATTCATTCATCCACTCATTCGTCCACTCATTCGTCCACTCATTCATCCACTCATTCATCCACTCATTCGTCCACTCATTCGTCCACTCATTCGTCCACTCATTCGTCCACTCATTCGTCCACTCATTCGTCCACTCATTCGTCCACTCATTCGTCCACTCATTCGTCCACTCATTCGTCCACTCATTCGTCCACTCATTCGTCCACTCATTCGTCCACTCATTCGTCCACTCATTCGTCCACTCATTCGTCCACTCATTCGTCCACTCATTCGTCCACTCATTCATCCAACCACCAACCCACACACATCTGTGCACTAAACCATCCAGCTGTCCACCCATTCACTAACTCACCCACCCATCGACTAACTCATCCACTAACCCACCCACCCTTCCACTAACCCACCCACCCTTCCACTAACCCACCCACCCTTCCACTAACCCACCCACCCTTCCACTAACCCACCCACCCTTCCACTAACCCACCCACCCTTCCACTAACCCACCCATCCTTCCACCAACCCACCCATCCTTCCACCAACCCACCCATCCTTCCACTAACCCACCCACCCTTCCACTAACCCACCCACCCTTCCACTAACCCACCCATCCTTCCACCAACCCACCCATCCTTCCACCAACCCACCCATCCTTCCACCAACCCACCCATCCTTCCACCAACCCACCCATCCTTCCACCAACCCACCCATCCTTCCACCAACCCACCCACCCTTCCACCAACCCACCCACCCTTCCACCAACCCACCCACCCTTCCACTAACCCACCCATCCTTCCACCAACCCACCCGTCCTTCCACCAACCCACCCGTCCTTCCACTAACCCACCCGCCCTTCCACTAACCCACCCGCCCTTCCACTAACCCACCCGCCCTTCCACTAACCCACCCGCCCTTCCACTAACCCACCCGCCCTTCCACTAACCCACCCGCCCTTCCACTAACCCACCCGCCCTTCCACTAACCCACCCGCCCTTCCACTAACCCACCCGCCCTTCCACTAACCCACCCATCCTTCCACTAACCCACCCATCCTTCCACCAACCCACCCATCCTTCCACCAACCCACCCATCCTTCCACCAACCCACCCATCCTTCCACCAACCCACCCATCCTTCCACCAACCCACCCATCCTTCCACCAACCCACCCATCCTTCCACCAACCCACCCATCCTTCCACCAACCCACCCACCCTTCCACCAACCCACCCATCCTTCCACCAACCCACCCATCCTTCCACTAACCCACCCATCCTTCCACTAACCCACCCATCCTTCCACTAACCCACCCACCCTTCCACTAACCCACCCATCCATGAACACTTGCTTCAGCACTGGTCATTCAGTTCCAGAATATCGCTGTCATCCGCTGGGAGACCGCAATGTGTACTCGTTCCTCCGTGAGCCCACGAACCTCACGACAGACTCAGTGATCGTACTGTCAGCCAGAGTAAGTAGCTGCAACTCACCATATGTGTCTGATTATTTTCATATTTTTCAATCTACAGTGCTGAACTCAGTAATTATTATTTAAAAAATTAACCAATGACGCCATCTGATGGCACCTGATAATTCCAGATTTCAAGTGAACAATCAAAATGTGGATCTGGGCCTGACTCTTCTTCCTGAGTTCGCTGAGTCGAGCTGGATAAGCGAGAGGTTGATACTGGTTTTTGCTTGTAAATATTCATGACCATAAAGACAACAAAGTGTTTCAGTTGTGTTAAACTACATTTCTTGTAATTTGACATCTTAAAATGTTGAAATGTTTTTGTCTTATAACCATTATAAGAACACTTTACTAATGTTTAAAATATCAATTCTTGTAGCCAGCTACACTGTTTTTTAATGATGCTCCGCAACTAATTTCAAATAATTTAAGCATAAATCAGTTACATTGATACATTTATTAATATGAAAAATGCGTATTTGAGGAAAATGCATTCAAAGCATTTTGCACTTGTACCAATTCTACCACATCTATATTACAATAAATAATCATTATAAAGTGTTTTCCTTCAAAACTAATTTATATATATATATATATACATATATATATATATATATATATATATATATATATATATATATATATATATATATATATATATATAATAAATATATATATATATATATCACTGGCCTGCCATAGTAACTGTCCTGTATGTTTTTTCCTATGCATCATATCGAAAGGTCAACCACCCTTTTTTTCAGTTGGATGCGTTCTCGTTGTTTGTGGATATCGTGCCAGCAGGTGACAGCACTGTCACTGGTCTCGTCGCATTTCTGGCCGCTGCTGAAGCACTCGGCAAAGTGAAGAAGCACTTAATGCCAGTGGATAAATCAATCGTCTTCATGCTGTTTAATGGGGTATGTGTGAATTGTTGCCAGTTTTAAAAGTAAGTGTAGCCAAAATTGCAATACATTGGTTCGGTGTGTCCAAGAAATAGGTGCGTGCGTGCGTGCGTGCGTGCATGATGGCTGAGACAGGTAGAAAACACGTGTCGAATATTAATCAAATAAGCAATCTTTCGAGATGCGATATCACAAACTTTGCTAGCAAACATGTGATTTTACAAAATAGAATAAAACAGATTAGATTACTGCTGCAACATTTATTGTTCTTACCAGTTTCAATGATTTCAAACATTGGCACTGTCCAGGGGACAAACTTTCAAACTTAATATTTTTTTATTATTGAAATTTTCTTAAGTATGTTACGTAAAATATAATTGCTAAATAAATTAAATTAGTCTGCATTAACATAAGAAGTAAACTGCTGATAAGCTAACATGCATTATCAGTGGTTAAAGTACAAATATATTAGAAGGGATACGTTGTGGTCAAGACATTCCAGTGTATCAAGTTGAAAACAATATGTCAAAAATATATTATTTAATAACTGTTATGGTAGTGATTTAAGCATAATGAGGGGAAACATAGTAAACACACAACAGCATCTTTTCATTGTGTAAAGCAGTTCTTGAAAATGTAAGACATACCCCCAAACACACACACAAACACACACACACATACACACACACACACACACACACACACACACACACACACACACACACACACACGTCTAAGGTTTGAACCGAGGACTTATGTTCCAACCTCCCAAACCGAGGACGTCATTAATAATGTAAATTGGTGTAGGAATTTGTCGTTGATGCTTTACTTGCATTCTAAATAACTACATGAATGTATCAAAATTGAATTTAATGCAATTTAATAAATTACACTTTTGACGCTTTCCTATCTAACGGAGGACATTCTGGTGACACACTTGGTAATATATCGTCTGTTCTTCATTCATGATAGCACCGTTACAGCTGTTTGTAACCCATGTTTCTTTTGCTACCTCTATTATTGTTAAAATAATAAAATGCTTACAGTTAAAAATGCTTACATCACAGACTTGTCATGTATAGTATACTATGCAGTATCACCTGTAGTATATGTCATATTAGAAATCCAATGTTCAATAAAAATGTAATTGTAATCCAACGTTATTCCAACAGACAAACTGTGAACATTTCACCGCCATTTGTGTGATGAATTCTTTGCTGGACTCAGACCACATTAGCATTTTCCATAGGCGACCATTATAACGTTTCCTACATTTCCTATTAAACTCGCGGTGCTCTTTTATTGATAATTTCACAGAACATTTACCATCCATAGACACAAATTATGTCAAATATTTGTGAACAACAAACTTCTTTCAAACCTTGCAGCCCTCCATTTCTGCTTGAACCACCCACGGATTGCCCCTGATTACACCACCAAGCAAAATGACAACTGTATTAATACGCAGAAATGCAACGAATGACAGCTGTCATAATTTGACAGCTCTGATGTCACACTGCACAAAAACATTTCTACTCACTCCACACTACATATGTGCTCACAGAAATTCAGACAACCTGCATATTGCTGCTTTTATAGGGTACTCTTTGGTCGGGGAATGGTGGACGTGCACTTACATCATGTAGTGGGTAGAGGATAGATACCACCTTTCATTTCCCCATAGCATAGGCGGACATTGTAACGTTTTTTGATTTCCCGCTAGGTTTTTAAAGCTATGCTATTGACACTTTGGGACATTAATTTACCACCATTCATATATGTCATGTGGAAAATTTGTAAAATTCTCATATCTCTTTCTCCTACAATGCAATATCTAATTTGACACGCCTTAATTTCTGTTCAAATCAGCCGGCAATTGCACATCTTGAATTTTCTAGGCTGAATTATCCCTGTATGCTTACGCACGTGGTCACTCACAAATGCCATTATTTTGCAGCTCTGACACCATGCTGCACCAACATATCATATCTACCCAACCAGTCCTACATTCAATGCTTCCAGAAATGTACAGAAACTGCATAATGCAGTCCTTTTGAGCAGGATTACTATGGATAATGGCGTAGTAATCCAACTCGTTGTAATAGCGGGTGAACAACATAATCTGATATAACTTCTCTGACCACTGGTTCCAACTGGCGAACTAAAAAAAACCATGATTGGTCGAGTGGTCTATTAATTTATATATATATATATATACAAACACACACATAAAAAGCGCGGTGTATGTGATCGCCCGCTGACATGATTTGTCCTGCATTTCACTGAATAACCGAGGATGCACTAAGCCGTTGTAATACACACGCCTGAAAGGTTAGCTCACAGTGGCGCAGCGGTGTGTACATGCGGTCTGCATTACTATACCTGATCGAGGTCTGGTGCTGATTTTCGTAAAATATTCATATTTCACACTTCCACAATGTCGACATTGGTTAGGACCCTGTCCTTAGTTAGAAGGTGTGTATTCATATATATGTCCTCTGTTGTCACCATATACATGTGCACGCACACGCACACACACGCTAGCTCGGCTGTAGTTAGATTCTGTTTGTAGGAGTCATTTGATTACATTGGCTCAAGTAGAATGCTGTACGATATGGAAAAGAACAAACTTCAACACGGCTTCCAACTAGACCACATCTTTAGATGGTTTGAGCTGACTCAGGTTGGCTTTGGCAGTGAGATATATTTACACACTGACATGTTGAGCAGATTATATGACCCCGAAATGAATAATCAGGTGAGAATTGTCATTATGAATTAATGCTAACACAAAAATAGCCCAAAGAATTAATGCGTTAATGGGCTTTTCTTTTAATCTGCAAGTGTACTCTTTAAGAACAAACAAAATACAACAAACTATGTTTGCTACTGATATTAAATACATGTTATAGGAAAAAGTAGCTAATATGCAACGTGATTCTGTGTTCTCTGTTTCGACATCTCAGCCTCAATCTTCCCCTTCTCCATCTGCCACCCTGCCTTCCGTGCCATGCCCTTTTCAGCAGCCTATCATTGTTCATTGTTTTCCGCCCATCTTACATTGTTCACTCTTCGCACATGTCCCGCCCGTCCTTCCATTTTAGGTGTTTTTCATTCCAATCCCCTGTCTCAGTCACTTACTATATATATATATATATATATATATATATATATATATATATATATATATATATATATATATGTTTGTGTATGTATTGTATGCACCACCATTTTTTTCAGTTGAAAAAATATTGATTTGAAAACTACATGCTTGGCAGGTGGACAAACTGGTGAACATGTTTAAGTCAAGGGCCTTTGAAGTTGGTTTGAAAGTGAGAGAGTTGCGACCTGCTAACTACCTGCCCCCCTCCTCCATCCAGACATTTCTGGCCAAGAAGATATTCCCAGGCCTTGTGCTCACTGACCACAACAATGGTTTCTCCAACAAGTATGTCTCCTCACATAGGACAAAATCACAGTAAATGAAGTTGAGGGGAAAACTCACAACACAGTTTATATAGAGTTCTTTGTATTTGCAATACAACTGGAAATATTAAATATATCGTAATCATCATAATTATGTTAGAAATAGCATAAAAGAAAGTGGGTTCTTTGTATTTATAATATATCTAGGAATATTAAATATATCATCATCAGAATTAAATTTGACCAAAAAAACATGAAGGCATTTGATAAAAATTACTTATAATTTTCGCCATAGTCTAGAAGCCAATGAGCAGCAAACTTCTAGTGTAACATGATTGCATATAGTCAGGTCGCCAGACAGGTATACCATGCTCCGGCTGATATCGTTTTTTTCTCACCGGATTCTACATCCTTAGGACCTCTATAGCAAACATCAAGCGGATATCAAGCGGATATCCTTGAGCAATTTGAGATATCCAAGATGGCCGCCAAGATGGCCGCCGGCGCCAATAGAAAAATAACTTTCGAACCAGTGGGCTTAGAATCGCCTGTGATACCACTTTTTTAGGTAAACTTGTTATGAGCAATCCATTTTTGGGGGTATTTTTGCAATTTGATTGCGCTGGTGATGATATTTCCAATTAGGAGAGAGGGAAGAAATTGTTGACCAAAGGACATTTTCCTTAGTAACTGCTGGAGGGTATCTGGTGCAGATTCTTCTGCGATCTCTTTGGAGGTGTTCGTATGGTATGTCTGATGCTTGTAATCCATCATCGAACATTCCTTCTTGATGTGGGTTGCCACCACATCCAGCGCAGTCTCCAGATTGTCATCCTCATCATCATCCTTGATCATTTTCAGAGTGGCAATAGTACTGTCGCGGAAGACTACCGATCGGTAGCCACGTGCTGTTGGAACAACCAGATCCTCCACATTCTCAAAAATCAAGTTGATTATCGTGGAACGCCGCATACGCTTCCCACCGAGCTCCACATACCTCTCCATCAACCAAACATAGACCCACCTCTGAGATCGCTGACGTTGCATATCTTTCATGAGCAACTCTAGAGGACTACGAGTGATATCGTTTGATGATTCTTTGCTGGTGTTACCTGGAAGAGAGCGCCCACTGAAGAATCAGGCATAGCAATCTGGGTGGTAACGCGCGTCAGCGTGTGAGACAAGTTAAGCGCCCATATACATCATCAGCCCACTCGTCTGCCCTTTCATCGCATTTATCCTTTATTCTGTGTTCTATGGCATCTGCCTTCTCGGTTCCATCTTCATTCTTATGCTTCTCTTCAGTTTTTCTCACAAGATACGATGGAATCCATCGATTTGGGTTCTTTAGATCTTGGTCAACATTGCACGAACGACGACAATAGAAACACTGGCGAAGCCAATCAAATGGTCACGTTCTCTTCTCATATAGATGGGATGGACTTGACATAGCTCGTTTCTGTTTTTCTGCTGAGTGTGTTGCCTTTGTAATATACTTTGTCACATTAGATGTGTGATATTTACCCTGATACGTTGGATCACTTTCCAATTTTATGTTATCACCTGGTATTTCAATGGCTTTCATAATACTGTGCAGTCTATCACAGCTCTGACTCACATGGAGTCTTTCATTGTCTGAGCAACTGTAGCAACATTTGTAAAGACCTTTGTCATTGCATCAGTTGACTAGCCAATCCACCACAAAATAGTAATTGCTACGCTATGATTGATTGTTAGTTCACTGTCGCACCATCACTACGCTGTCCACAGTAAACTATCTACATCGTTTCACAACATGCCAAGCATGTTCGTCTATAGTAGATACAGAATTGTACAGTTTTGCTGTGCCGGATTGAGATACACACCGTATAGCGTCTGAGTGAGGTAAGAAGGTTCGATCAGTTTGTTGATTTATTACAAATATCATACATCGATTTCTATTCGGCATGCATTATTTAATTGACTAGCCTGCGTTGATCATTATGGTATAAATAGTTAGTGATAACAATTTGTAGAATACGAGAGATCTAGTACTCTCAATGATAACTGTTATCTACTTCAAACATGGCGTATACAGCCGTGACGCGTATGCCGATTAAAAAACAACAATTTTCTTGACAGATACGATTTGGCTGATCTATTTTGATATTTCATGAATATATCATTTTGCAAAAAGGCAGTGATATTTATTGATATATATGCGTCAACATGTGATTCATGTTTTGCTTGTTTGTATCATCTATGTTCCTGCTTTGTAGATTTAATATTGTCTGTAAATTACATAGTTATTTAATAGAGAATGAACATGACACACACTCGATCATTGTAAGGCCAATCATACATGCACTTGCACAACTAAGTTAAGAAAAATTGCTAATCTCCCCTCTGAACCTAATGTCAGACGTCTTCATTACATTGATCGTGACCTTTGACCTTTTTGTTGACCTCAAATTGCAAAACTTAACCCAACAATGGATTGCTCATAACAAATTAACCTAAAAAAGTGGTATCACAGACGATTATATGTCTACTGGTTCGAAATATATTTTTCTATTGGCGCCGGTGGCCATCTTGGTGGCCATCTTGGATATATCGAATTGCTCAAGGATATCTGCTTGATATCCGCTTGATATTCGTTATAGAGGTCCTAAGGATGTAGAATCCAGCGAGAAAAAAACTATATCAGTCGGTGGAGGGTTAGGCCCAAAAATCAGCTTTGGCGACCTGACTAATAAGTTTGCAACAGCATTGATATCTGATATCCTCAGTCTGTTGATCAAGTCGTCAACATCTTCCATCCTTGATTGTGAACATGGCTACTTAAAGACGTTTCAGATGGATTAGTACCAGTCCTGTCACAACAGATCAACTCTTCTACCACGTATCACATGGTATTGTCCCACGTTGTAGAAACACGCTCACGTCTTCTTATTGTTATTATTATTAGCATTAATATTTCCATTATCAACTCATTATTAAATATACTATAAGATCCTCTAATAGCTTGTTATGAAAGGTCCAGTTACTTGGAATTGCAATTCCAACCTGCATTCAGCAAACACACAGCCTAAGACGTTTTGTGTTATCTTTAAAGGACAAAAAATGGCTACGGTTTTGTGTCATACACCTAATAGAGTTTATACAAAGTAACAATTTCCACATACACTCAATTTTTTAACGTCAGCGGTTTATTCAGAATGTGACTTTAAAGTCTAAAATTCTAACGAAATCCACGATGGTCTAGACGCCGCCATAGGTGAAGGGTTAACTTGGCTTGGCCATTCAGCGCGCGGCATTCTATATCTCTGCT
The DNA here is from genome assembly GCA_964017155.1 of Oasisia sp. SBJ-2009. Taxonomy (NCBI): domain Eukaryota; kingdom Metazoa; phylum Annelida; class Polychaeta; order Sabellida; family Siboglinidae; genus Oasisia; species Oasisia sp. SBJ-2009. The sequence goes on from OZ024859.1 coordinate 21,892,378, forward strand.
GAAGCCGGTCAGCTTCCTGCGACATTGTTAAGGGTCAACAACTTCGAGTCTTCGACAGTTCGTTCAGTTGGCGTGACATCTAGCAGCTGCTTATAGACGTATATCGAAATCTGTGGTTAAATCTATGGTAAACTTTAGTAATTATGCCTTAGTGTTCGGCATACGGTTGCAATAATAGTTGAAACAACCGGTAGTATTGAAGCAATGGATTCACATTGGTGATTTGAGGGCGTACTGTTTGGAATCCCTTCAGTCCAAGTACAGTTCACTTTGCTCGGTCCATTTTGAGGAGAAATGCTTTGAAGTAGACATGTATCAGTTGATGGGATGATTTCAGCGATAACAATAATAGACAACTTTATATTTACCGTCATCAGCATGTTACGCGCGTTGCCGAGTTGCAGCCATTTCATGACAACAGCCAAACCCCATGCTGGGAATCTGCGTGGAGAGGGTCTCACCGTCGTGACGTCATTCTTCGTCTAAGATGGAGTTGCTCACAGTATTTTGATGGCTGGGTGTTAACAAATATTTTTCTGGTAAACCGCTGGCGTTAAAAAATTGAGTATATGTGGAAATTGTTACTTTATATTAACTCTATTAGGTGTATGCCACGAAACAGTTAACTTTTGTTGTCCTTTAAAATCAGTTGTAAGTGGGTATGAAAATCTAGCAAAACAGTAATTCCATCATGAAGCACATGTAGCAGAACCTAATTTTAAATCACGTAAATTACTAATTACACATTCGCCTGTGTGGTCAGATTCTAGTTATAATTGTTGGCGGTGTAAACATATATCTGTAATAATATTATTATCTATATGTAAACTTATTACCCGATACTTAATATTACTGTTGTAAAATTTCTGAAATCGGGTCTATTATAGACATTTAATCCTTATGCAACACGTTCAATTATTTATACAGCTATTGCTGGGTTGACAGAGGCCAGTTGTTTTTGTTATAGTATTCATCCTATTGTATTTATATTCTCTCAATTTACTAACTCTGTATTATATCAGTTATTGTATTTGCTGATTATGTTGGTTTGTGTGGTTTGTGTGGTTTGTGTGGTTTGTGTGGTTTGTGTGGTTTGTATGGTTTATGCGATTCCGAAAATAAACTATTTGTCTATCATTATCTTAGTGAAGCTCTTCTGTGGTTTGTCTGTCAGATATTACAACAGTCAGTTCGACGACATTGCTGAGCTGTTGGAGAAATCAAGGTACAAAAGCACCGTAGCCAATCTCACTCGACTTGCCTCTGCAGTCGCTGCCACTCTCTACCAGGCTGCCACTAATGCCATGCTGCCCAATATACAGGCCAACGAATCGACGGTGAGCATTTAACGACAGGAGACCTGTCATTTGGATGGGTACAGCCACTGTGGATGGGTAGAATTATCACTGGACCGATCAGATAAATGTGGAACAAAATAAAGGTTTTCCAAAATCATAGACTTGGGTATTGTCTTGTATAATTTAAGCTGCTTACTGATTATTTAGCCACCCGCATTGAAGGACCACTGCGCCAAATATTTTGCATCATGAATTGACTCCAGTCAGTCTCGTGTGTCTCTCTGTTTTAGTTGAGAGGTTTCTTGTACATATTGGTCTGTTTCAGGTGAGAGGTCTCTTGTACTTATTGGTCTGTTTCAGGTGAGAGGTCTCTTGTACTTATTGGTCTGTTTCAGGTGAGAGGTCTCTTGTACATATTGGTCTGTTTCAGGTGATAGGTCTCCTGTACATATTGGTCTGTTTCAAGTGAAAGGTCTCCTGTACTTATTGGTCTGTTTCAGGTGAGAGGTCTCTTGTACTTATTGGTCTGTTTCAGGTTAGAGGTCTCTTGTACTTATTGGTCTGTTTTATGTGAGAGGTCTCCTGTACTTATTGGTCTGTTTCAGGTGAGAGGTCTCCTGTACTTATTGGTCTGTTTCAGGTGAAAGGTCTCTTGTACTTATTGGTATGTTTCAGGTGAGAGGTCTCCTGTACTTATTGGTCTGTTTCAGGTGATAGGTCTCCTGTATTTATTGGTCTGTTTCAGGTGAGAGGTCTCCTGAACTTATTGGTGTGTTTCAGGTGAGAGGTCTCCTGTACTTATTGGTGTGTTTCAGGTGAGAGGTCTCCTGTACTTATTGGTCTGTTTCAGGTGATAGGTCTCCTGTACTTATTGGTCTGTTTCAGGTGAGAGGTCTCCTGTACTTATTGGTCTGTTTCAGGTGATAGGTCTCCTGTACTTATTGGTCTGTTTCAGGTGAGAGGTCTCCTGTACTTATTGGTCTGTTTTAGGTGATAGGTCTCCTGTACTTATTGGTCTGTTTCAGGTGAGAGGTCTCCTGTACTTATTGGTCTGTTTCAGGTGATAGGTCTCCTGTATTTATTGGTCTGTTTCAGGTGAGAGGTCTCCTGAACTTATTGGTGTGTTTCAGGTGAGAGGTCTCCTGTACTTATTGGTGTGTTTCAGGTGAGAGGTCTCCTGTACTTATTGGTGTGTTTCAGGTGAGAGGTCTCCTGTACTTATTGGTCTGTTTCAGGTGATAGGTCTCCTATACTTATTGGTCTGTTTCAGGTGATAGGTCTCCTGTACTTATTGGTGGGTTTCATGTGAGAGGTCTCTTGTACTTATTGGTCCATTTCAGGTGAGAGGTCTCTTGTACTTATTGGTCTGTTTCAGGTGAGAGGTCTCTTGTATTTATTGGTCTGTTTCAGGTGAGAGGTCTCTTGTACTTATTGGTATGTTTCAGGTGAGAGGTCTCTTGTATGTATTGGTCTGTTTCAGGTGAGAGGTCTCTTGTACTTATTGGTCTGTTTCAGGTGAGAGGTCTCTTGTACTTATTGGTCTGTTTCGGGTGAGAGGTCTCTTGTACTTATTGGTATGTTTCAGGTGAGAGGTCTCTTGTACTTATTGGTCTGTTTCATGTGATAGGTCTCTTGTACTTATTGGTCTGTTTCAGGTGATAGGTCTCCTGTACTTATTGGTGTGTTTCAGGTGAGAGGTCTCCTATACTTATTGGTCTGTTTCAGGTGAAAGGTCTCTTGTACTTATTGGTCTGTTTCAGGTGAGAGGTCTCTTGTACTTATTGGTCTGTTTCAGGTGAGAGGTCTCTTGTACTTATTGGTCTGTTTCAGGTGATAGGTCTCCTGTACTTATTGGTGTGTTTCAGGTGAGAGGTCTCCTATACTTATTGGTCTGTTTCAGGTGAGAGGTCTCTTGTACTTATTGGTCTGTTTCAGGTGAGAGGTCTCTTGTACTTATTGGTATGTTTCAGGTGAGAGGTCTCTTGTATTTATTGGTCTGTTTCAGGTGAGAGATCTCTTGTACTTATTGGTCTGTTTCAGGTGAGAGGTATCTTGTACTTATTGGTCTGTTTCAGGTGAGAGGTCTCTTGTATTTATTGGTCTGTTTCAGGTGATAGGTCTCCTGTATTTATTGGTCTGTTTCAGGTGAGAGGTCTCCTGGACTTATTGGTCTGTTTCAGGTGATAGGTCTCCTGTACTTATTGGTGTGTTTCAGGTGAGAGGTCTCCTATACTTATTGGTCTGTTTCAGGTGAAAGGTCTCCTGGACTGTTTCCTGAAGAGCGCTCAATGTGAGATGTTCAACCGGACCCTGGAAAGAAGTGAAGACATCAGCCATCTAAGTGGGTGACCTTCTCTTTGAATCGACACGTGACAGTTTCTGCAGCAATGTGTTCCCAGTGTCTCATTGACATTACTGTCAATATTTTCTAGAGAGAACTGCTTAATCGTAACAACTCGAATTAGGTGTTTGACGAGCGAGAAGAGTTCTGAAAATAACTTGCAATGTCATCTACAAGTGTTCTCCACCCCACAATTGTTGTTATACAGCACCCCATCTCCAGCCCCACCTCCACTCCCAACCCCAGCCCCACCCTAGCCCCAGCCCTATCCCGGCCCCACCTCCACTCCCAACCCCAGCCCCACCCTAGCCCCAGCCCTATCCCGGCCCCACCTCCACTCCCAACCCCAGCCCCACCCTAGCCCCAACCCTACCCCAGCCCCACCTCCACTCCCAACCCCAACCCCACCCTAGCCCCAGCCCCAGCCCTATCCCAGCCCCACCTCCACTCCCAACCCCTGCCCCATCCTAGCCCCAGCTCTATCCCGGCCCCACCTCCACCCCCAGCTCTACCTGCGACTCCAGCCCCACCTCCAACCTCAGCCCTACCCCACCCCTAGCCCCAACCCCAACACCACCTCCAACCCCAGCACTAGCCCCTCTGCCCTCAGCACTGAAGCTCTAACTTAGCCACTCCAATATTTAGTTCATTCCCACACCGTTGTATGTTGTGTGCACGAATTTATGAAAGCTGTAAGTTTCGACATTTATCTGTGTATTAAAAATAAAACAAAAATAATTCTGCCTAGACACAATGTCACATAGACACTGTGTAGCACATCTTCCTTTTGGAACTAATTGTGTTTGTTTAACATATTGTGTTTATTAACACATAATCTGTAGTGGTTGGGGGCGTGGACCATATATGGGGCTGTATAAGTATTGCACTTCTGTACACCCCCTTTCCACCAACATTCATGATTACTTGCTTACATGTTGAAAATGATGTATTAATAATGGGATGTTTCATTCTTAATTGTTGTTAAAAATAAACAAATTACTTACTTACTCACGCTCACTTACAGGTAACACGACTTACTCATTCTTTGTCGGTGACTCGTCCTCGAAGAATGCCCTCACCCAGTTGGTGGGGCAGCTGCTGGCGTACTTCGTGGGACACCACGACAACACCGTGAGCCGGGAACGCTGCAGTTATCTCAAAAAGCACGAGGTAAAACCAAAATAGATTAAAATAAGTTTGGCGGAAATGGAGTAATGGGAAAGCAATCACGACAGTAAATAACACGACAGTAAAAAGTTAAAAAACACAACAATAAATAACCCGACAGTAAAAACACAACAGTAAATAACATGTCAGTAAAAACACGACAGTAAAAACACGACAGTGAATAACACGACAGTAAAAAGTTAAAAAACACAACAAAAAATAACACGACAGTAAAAACACAACAGTAAATAACATGTCAGTAAAAACACGACAGTAAAAACACGACAGTGAATAACATGACAGTGAATAACACGACAGTGAATAACACGACAGTGAATAACACGGCAGTGAATAACACGACAGTAAAAACACGACAGTAAATAACACGTCAGTAAAAACACGATAGTAAATAACACGTCAGTAAAAACACGACAGTAAATAACACGTCAGTAAAAACACGTCAGTAAAAACACGACAGTAAATAACATGTCAGTAAAAACACGCCAGTAAATAACACGACAGTAAATAACACGACGGTAAATAACACGACAGTAAATAACACGTCAGTAAAAACACGACAGTAAATAACACGTCAGTAAAAACACGACAGTGAATAACACGACAGTGAATAACACGACAGTGAATAACACGACAGTGAATAACACGGCAGTGAATAACACGGCAGTGAATAACACGGCAGTGAATAACACGACAGTAAAACACGACAGTAAAAACACGACAGTAAATAACACGTCAGTAAAAACACGATAGTAAATAACACGTCAGTAAAAACACGACAGTAAATAACACGTCAGTAAAAACACGACAGTAAATAACACGTCAGTAAAAACACGACAGTAAATAACATGTCAGTAAAAACACGACAGTAAATAACACGACAGTAAATAACACGACAGTAAATAACACGACAGTAAATAACACGTCAGTAAAAACACGACAGTAAATAACATGTCAGTAAAAACATGACAGTAAATAACACGTCAGTAAAAACACGACAGTAAATAACACAGCAAGGAGAAACACAAGAAGAAACAATGTCATGTTGCTGGAAAATGATATAATTACATTAATACAAAGTCTGGTGCATTATCGCTATAATTTAATGAAATAGATTAAAACGTAGAAGTTGAAGAAATTGTGTTGTAGTAGTGATTACTGACTACTAATGTTGCTCTTGTTCACAGAGGGTGTTCCAGTACAACTGGATGCAAGGGCCTGAGACTGGTGACAGCCAGCACCGCACGGGCTCCTGTGTCATGTCCAACGTGCATTATACGGAGGCAGTGTCACCTGCCTTCCTCGATGAAGTTGAGTACAACGATACTTTGTATATGTGACATTTTGTATATGTGATCCATCTCGAAATGAGTCGGATGTCGGTAAAACTGATTTTCCGTAAATGCCGTTTTGTGAAAAAATTGCAAATCCAAAAATGTTTAGATTTTCCCTGAATTAGTATTCAGTTTATCAGTTTTTATTTGATGCTGTCTATTTAAGTCTGTTTTATGTATTTTGGTCTCATGTTCAAGGAGCTATTCAAAGCGTTCCGCCTGGATTTCATGAAACTGCACGGAGAGAGCCGCCAGTTGCATGTGGTCTTTGCCACTAAATTTGCCTTACAAATTGCGCATCACGACGAAGCTTAGCATGTCATCAGTCCATATATGGGCACATTTAAATTAAAATGAATACTAATTCAGGGAAAATCTTAAAATTGTTAGATTCACAATGTTTTCACAAAAACGGGACAACAACGAAACAACACACGGCGCCACTTGCGTATTCTATTGCATCAATCAAGACAGACAATTACAACAAATTCAATGGAATTACGCAAACGAATTTGAGCAGAGACAAAGTTGGGATTGTGAATCGTCCACAGATGCAGAGTGTGACTGACTTCAACTAAGTTAGAAAACAAGAATAAGTCAGAGTAATTGTCATATAAATTCATATTCAGACATATGTGTTTTAATTAATAAGCTTTGCTTCTATTGATAAATCAGACAGTTGACAATTTTAATAATTGCATCTGTTATTGACTCATGGTTCTGTGCAGTTCTAGTACATCATTATCGATATCGTGTGTTGACACTAATTTGCCATTTCAGATGCACATGCAGCTTTCACATGCAGTAAATCCACTCTATGTTCACATTACTACATTTATTTAACATTATTAAAGCAATTGGAAGAACACGTAGAGTGTACCATTACGCAGTAAATGTTGATTTAGAAAGAAGTATGACTTGGTTCATTCACTTGGAGTACTTCAGTGCCGCCACATTGCGGATTAGTTACTTACTCTGTTTAGAAGCCGATATAGCAGGTGACCACATTCTACCAACTTTTGAAAAATGTATATACACACACCCAAGCCTTTCCATTTGTGCACTGCGCATATATTATGGACAATACGGTATGTATATATGTTGTCCTTTTTGAAAAACATGCACCATGATATTACTCCTTCACAGTAAAAGAAAATATATGTAAATACATATATATATATTTAATATATATAATATAATTATATATAATATATATATATATATATATATAATGTATTTACAAATGTTTTCTTTTACTGGTAAGAAATAATATCATGGTGCATGTTTTTCAAAAAAGACAATACGTATCATATTTTACTATGAAACATTACCTGTGGCCAGGTATTGATGTAATTTAGACTCCGACTGGTTAGTGGTTGGTTTTTGTAGACTATGACTGGACATCAGGAAAATACCCCACCTGGTCACAGAGTGTTTGGGGAGACCAAGCTATGCTCGTGCGAGTGTTCCTGCTCCCTGCCCCTACTTCAGAGGTGACCTCATTTACAAGTGTATGCCAGCCAGCCGAATACAGGCGCGATTGTAGCCTCGTTTAACCGACTGTCGCTCAGTTGCATAACTTCACTGATAAGATAGTCTGGTCACCTAGCAGGCTTTTGAGCATTATCCATGTAAAATGCTGCTACCTCATATAGCTTGGGTAATCGAGGCTAATCCTGCCATAATTCATGCTTCATAAACAACCATAAATTTCTATTTCTGTTTATATTTGTGTGAAAATAAGGTTAATTTGTAATAGTTTTTATAATATAGTATTTAGCTATTATATGATAAAAAGCGTATCCTTATTTAATTTATTTTTAAAACTCGGCCTGTCGACCAATCAGCTTTTTTCAGAAAATGTACACCAAGCTGACCTTTCTATGCTGGCACTGAGAGTGGTCACTGCCGGGGTGATCACTGCTGGGGTGGTCACTGCTGGGGTGGTCACTGCCAGGTGCTTGTCGTCCTCAGTGCTTCTTTTACGTCCCAAACTGAGACGGGACCAACATTAACATGACTCTCCGATTCACGAGGGATACCCAGTCCCAAATATTGAGAGCCAGGTTTTACACCAAATATAACATGCCTGCCACATCTGGGTATTGGACTAGAGCCACCTGCATGCCAGGTTCACTACACGATCTGCGCATCTCATAAACTATTCTTTCTTTTAAAGTTGCATTCTGACATAATTTCCCCTTTTTAACACATTTTAGAAAAGTCAATGTACACCATGACCGATATTTGCTTATTAGTATACTTCCTACCACATGTCTCACTTTGTGGTTTTATGCGTTATTTGATCAAATATAAGTTTGCAACAAACAACGGCTCTGGAGTTTCCCAAAATTCGATCTATTTTTACCATCGGAACTCTCCGGTCAATGTAAGTAAACGATGGGGCAAACTAAAAGGCGGTTCCACATATCCACGTTAGTCGCTAGAGGCGCCACTAGGCAACAATACCCTAGTTATTTAAATCATTCTCAATTAGCCATTGACCATACAGGCGCGTAGCCAGCGATAGTTTGTATGTGGGCAACTGGACATGCCGTAAATATGGAGCGTATCGAGCGGTGGCATCTTTGTGAATATGGTATGTCGTTTCCGTGCGGTCTGCCAATTGTGATCCGCCTTTTAGTGTGGCCCTAGTGTGGTTTCCTGACAGCGCTTTTCACTGGAATTCCCTTCATCGAGGTATAAACCAATCAGAGAATTTTAACTGGTGAGGCTCACCGGAACAATTTTTCGTCTTTTGCTGCTTTTTATCTTAAAATGGCATATTATGTGAAAATAAGTTGATAGGTAGTTGAGGAAAACAATATATAGTGTATGGGGAATGCTGGTTTACTGGGAAATTGTATTTTAAACATGGTGGAAGTCAGAATGCAACTTTAAGGGCTGGGCTCTTGACTCCATGAGGTGGCAGCACTTTTCAGCCCCTGAACTCCATTTGGGATATAAATGGGCTGCCGATGTAACCGATGGGGGCCTTACCCCAGGTTAGGGTAGAGATGCTGATTGGTTCTCAGGTCGAATTTGAAATAAATTAAATAATGATACTTTTTTATCAGATAATTCGGTATTATAAAAAGTATTCAAAATGAAACTACTAACAAAAAGATAAATAGAAATACAAATTTTCAGTTGTTTATAATATAGGAATTATGGCATGATTAACCAGTAAAACCAGTATCCCCATGGCAGCATTGTTTAGCTCCACACGGATAACATACAAAAACCGGCCAAGTCACCAGACTGTTTTCTCGGTGAAGTTACACAGCCGAGCGACAGTCGGTTAAGTGAGACTTGCGAGCCTAATTAGGGGGGTCTGTAAATAGATTTTAATAATCCAAAAAGTTTAGATTTTGGTAGATGTCTGAAGAGTTCATTTGGTATACAAAAAGGAGTTGTGTACTCTACAATGGACACAAAATATACACAAATTCTGCCAATTATATAAATTGTTACCTGTTCCCATAACCATACCATTAGTTGTTATATAATAAACCAGTTATCATTCACTGATGTGTAATATATTTTAACCATCATTTTCAACAAAAAATGTTGAGACCCATTCATGCATCAAAACATGAATTAAATGTTTCTCAAATTTTACAATGATTTTTATTGGAATGAAAAATCTAGAACATGTTTTATTTCACACGGAGAATTTTTTAATATGCATCTGTAGTTATACATTGTTTCACCAACACGTGCCATTAAATAGTTCTGTAAGCAAAACAGGTCCTGCATTTCACAATACTTATTGCAGATATTTACACATATTACTTGATTTAAAATAAATACTTATGCCTTCTGGTTGTATTATTGTATTGCATACAGTGTCTGAGAATGTGTTCATGGCTGGAAGAATGTGTATGAAATGTACAGCCAGTGTTATTTTCATTTTCCAGGTGGTGACATTGTTGGTGGGACTCTGTTTTTTCATTTTGAGCATAGTGGTAGCCAAACAACTCAACAAGCATGTATCCAAGTTATTTGAAAAGGAATAACTGGCGTCTTATGCATCCATTGGTAGTGCGTTGTACAGTTTTTAACCACCATGCTGCTTGATTGGGATTAACCGAAATTGGTGTATAAAACCGATTAGAACAACTGCCTATAGATTTATTAAGCCTTACCCACGTGCTGCCGGCATTGGATATTCACAATGAAACTATTGTGCATTAATATATGTTCTACTCGATATGTGACGCCACTGTAGATATTATTTTCTGTGGTGGCGAACTTTTGCATTGTAATCACTCCTTCGTTAGAGATTCAGTATTGGGTTAAGTTTTAGTAGACAGTACCACGGTGATTGTACCACAATGATAATATGCTAGAGGTGTCATATTTTAATATATACTTGTGTATGTGCGTGTGTGATACTGTTACCATAGATATAACTATTTATATCTATGCTGTTACGAACAAGTTACACAGAAATTCCTCATTTCAAACAGCACAGTTCCGAGTCAGGTATGATGTAGTGTTCTGGGCATTCGCCAGATGGTAGCACTGATTACTCAAACACGCGGTCAGGCGTTGTTGATGATTGATGATGATTGTATTGCTTTATTTGTTTTCGCTGTTACTTTTATTGGCTTTTGCTTTTATTTTGATGTTATTTAGCATTTGATAAGTGTACAGTATGCTGCGTCTTGTTGTACATCTGCGTAAAATGTGGCTAATTCTTCTGTTTGGCATCAATGTCAAAGCCAAGGAGATAATGTTTATAAATTAATAAAAGATCCCTCGCGTGGAATTAAAAAGAACCTGTTTTGGACCCAACTATCAAGTGTCGTTGTGATCTCATTCTTTAAAGGGGCACTGTATGTGATTGAACCTTCCACTCGTAACGGCAAAATGTGGCCGACCCGCGATGAGGCAGCACCGTCAGTACCTAAAAATATCTTGTGGTATTTGAATCAAACATGGACACGCACCTCTCTTTTCCAATCTATTACAGATGTTTCCACAACTACACTGTCCAGGATCACTTTTAAAAGCCGTGAGTTAAAAATAGCAACAACAGTTATCACGCGGCACGCTTGTCTTGTCAGTTGTCGCAGTTTTGTCCCCCGCTCGGCTGCGCAATATTGTCAACATATTTTTAGGTGCTGCCTCTCACGGGTCGGCCAAATTTTGCCGTTACGAGTGGAAGGTTCAATCCAATACAGTGCCCCTTTAAACTCTTGTCAGCATTAATGCCCGAAAACAGACTCTTCTTGTTAGTAGCAGAAAGTAGAAGACAGCAAACAATCGTTGTTGGACTCGCGGGTGTCTCGATAAACGTAAGCCTTTAAGCTTAATTAAGTCCACAGGTATGCCGTGAAATGTGAAGCTTCCGTGGCGTTGGCAGTCCTGTTAGAAACTTGCTGTCGCTACTGTTAGTGTTATTTTTTACAATCTAAAGCCGCTATCGTTGGCGACAGAATGTGGTGAATCGGCACTTCGCTGTTTTTAGAGATGACGGGATATTGTTGCTGGAGAAGTATTGCGTGACGGGACCGGACTCGGTCAGGCCTAGCCATTATGCAAACGCACTGGCCCCTGCTAGCGTTATCTGTTCAGACGTTACCGTTGGTGACATACGTCACTCCCGGGGCGAGTTTCCTCAAAATGCATACCTCGCATGCATTTGTTTTATTTGCGAATAACAATCACATTGCCATTGGAATACTTGATGTAGACAAACGAGCCGAATCTGGGACCGTGATACCGGAATCCCGCGCATCGTATGTCTACGTTGAGTCGGTTGAGCACACAGCCATAATTCACGTAATACTAATAATCGTGGGTACAGGCCTCCCTCCGCGCGAAAATTGTCATTCAACTTATAACCAAATCCATATTTCATGTCTACACGCACCCACGCACGCACGCACGCACGCACGCACGCACGCACGCACGCACGCACGCACACACACACACACACACGTAGGGACGGGACGGGACGGGACGGGACGGGACGGGACGGGACGGGACGGGACGGGACGGGACGGGACGGGACGGGACGGGACACGTAGACATGTCGATGCCGCGTGTCTGTAGCCTACTAGGCCTACAAGCCTGTGTACACATTTTTATCTTGGGCAATGTAATGCATAGTTTGTAAGCTATAGATATCAACATTTCTTATATTATAGCTGACAGCCTTTATCGTTGCGTTTGCTGGTTGTTTTTGATATATTTAATACCGAAGTTGTCATACAAAATCAACTACATTACCCACGTGTCTTTTTCGTATCATTAGTACAAAAACATACGTGAAATCTGCATTGTAATGATGATAGATTTGTACTAGATCAGCTGTCTTGCACAATCGCGTTATTGCGACTCGAGTGATGTCACCGTTAACACGATACGTCTGTGACAATATATATTATGTCGCCTTTGATGACGTGCCAACGTGATCCTGGACGATATTTCCAAGAACCGTCTCTCCGTTAATGTTCAAGATGCTCCCTACTGACAGACCAAGACAGGGTGCCAAGTCGTTTCTTGGAAAAGCCCCTGTGAAAAATGCCTGGCGGACGGGATCGCGTGCCCGACGCAGTCCAGGGAAGGGGACGACGCCTAATCCCAGGGACGTGGTCCAGGGTTCGAGTGCTGGCGTCGATGACATGTCTGGGAGTGTTCATTTCGATCTGAAATTCGGGATCGCTGTGTTTTTGTTAGGGGGGAATGTAAGCTGTTCGCGCGGAGGCGAAGTGTTAACTCGCGGGTGAAATGTGTCTTCATTTCTTGACTCGGGCAGATTAGGGCTTAAAAATGATGTGATGTAAGCGCGACTCGGTTGTTAGGTAGAGTTACGCGTGACGGTGTGAATAGTGATCGTTGTTCCATAAGTGTTGTATTTTGTGCGTACGTGTGTGTGCGTTACGTGTGGGGGTCTGGGGAGACGGAGGCTGTCAACTGCGCCCCTTGAGGCTCGGCAGAAACCCACGAAAGGCTCTCCCAAATCTTGCACCAGGCCGGTGCTCGACTAGTGTCATCGGAAAACGGGAGATGCTTTTTCAGAATTTGGTCAAGTCCTCCAACGTTTAAAGTTGCATTCTGACATAATTTCCCATTTTTAACGCATTTTAGAAAAGTCAATGTACACCATGACCGATATTTGGTTATTAGTATACTTCCTACCACATGTCTCACTTTGTGGTTTTATACGTTATTTGATCAAATATAAGTTTGCAACAAACAACGGCTCTAGGGTTTCCCAAAAGTTGATCTATTTTTACCATCGGAATTCTCCGGTCAACGTAAGTAAACGATGGGGCAAACTGGAATTCCCTTCTTCGAGGTCTAAACCAATCAGTGAATTCTAACTGGCGAGGCTCGCCAGGACAATTTTTCGTCTTTTGCTCCTTTTTATCTTAAAATGGCATATTATGTGAAAATAAGTTGATAGGTAGTTGAGGAAAACAATATATAGTGTATGGAGAATGCTGGTTTACTGGAAATGTTTATTTTAAACATGGCGGAAGTCAGAATGCAACTTTAAATACTAGTGCAGCCACATTATGGTGGTCTGAGGGCACGTCCTTTAGCCCCCCGCCCGATATTTTTTCTATGGTGCGTGCGTTGTGTGTGTAAGTGTACATTTGTTCCGTGGTCTTCGTGTCGTATCATACGCCGCATTTTTTGCGAACAAAGCGTGTGTAATAATCCATGAAACCAGATTAATATTATACATGTATATATTATGGGCTTGTGTGTGTGTGTGTGTGTGTGTGTGTGTGTGTGTGTGTGTGTGTGTGTGTGTGTGTGTTGTGTGTGTGTGTGTGTGTGTGTGTGTGTGTGTGTGTGTGTGTGTGAGTGAGTGAGTGAGTGAGTGAGTGAGTGAGTGAGTGAGTGAGTGAGTGAGTGAGTGAGTGAGTATGTACATATACATTTATAATGTATATGTACACACACATACATGTGTATACACACGCGCACACACGCGCACACACGCACACACACACACACACACACACACACACACACATACACACCTTATAATAAACCACGTACAATCTCGTGCTTCGGCGAACACAACAAATGGCCGGGCTATATTTGACGATTTTAGTTTGGCCGGATGTGTCGTAGTGACTACATTAAAAAGATATCACGAACTCTGGAAACATAGCTGCGTTCAACTACATATCACATTGCGCGGTCAGGATGCGATAGGTGTGTGCGCCCTCCTCTCCTCACACTGCTCGAGGTATCAAGGGGGTGCAATTGAGGTGCTTGGCAACCACCCTCAGGCGAATGCAGCTGAATGCCTCTGGGGGAATGGACAGTTGAGGTGTTCTGGGTTGAAACGGCACCCCAAAAATCAACCATTCCACGGGTCTGCATTCGCCCAGCAGAGTTGCCACCGTGGAGGTTGGATACATGTTGATTACTAAACTGGTGGTTCCACAACTTATAATTGCTAATCAATTCGGTTGCGCAACCTTTTTTATTTATGCCAAAATTATATAATAAAACCTGTTATAGTTTTACCACTTAATTTAATCTTCAAATTGCTTAGTTGTGCCTATAGCGTCTGTTTCTCGTAGGCACCGACCGACGAAGACATTAGCCAAGGCAAAAATTCAACGAAATTGCGAGATATTTACATTGTTTACTACAGCCTCTTTTGCTTGGATTTACCCCGCGAATAACCGCGTCCTTTGCGAAGCACACCGCCGCAGGATAATCTGTGCGATGTTGTTTTGTGTATGCGATAAAGCTGCCATTTTGCCTGAGCGTCGCGTCTCGTGTAACATTACCCTGGGGGCTCTTGTGACCGTTCAAGCGTGACGGGTGCCCGGAGGTGGGGTAGGAGGAATGTTGGCAACTGCCCCGAGTATCGTGGCCACGCTCCACTGGTCAGGCGTGCGTCATACGGTGCCAGTTACGATCTTTGTGTGACGGAGTCGGCGTTTCGCGCGGCCTGCGTGGCTTCAAACGAGTGTCACTTTTTCGAGTCGTTAAGCGTCGCTTACGTAATGCAATATTTGGGCCACTGGGACGCACGCGTACGATAAGGAACAACAATTATCGCCAATCAACTTTAAAGTACAAGTTGCTGGGTGCATCGTCTCGTGTGCGTCGTTTATCGCCCTAAACGACGCACCATATGGCATTGAGCGGGAACATTTGGCTGTGTTGCTATCCGTGCGGCTACGATGCACCGAGTCGGACATCGTCACCGGTTGTTGTTGCTGGTCGTGGTGGTGGTCATGTTGTATAACCAAACAGTCGTAGAAATCCACTATTCCCCGGAAGAACGAGCACGCCGTTATGTTTTCGAAATCCCCCATTGGTTACGGGTTCAAAAACGGGACCAATCGCAGAAAATACGATTGGTCCGGGGAAAAAACATGCTCCGATTTACGTCACAACAAACGTTAGGCTTCGGGAAACCATGTTCTGTGTCTGTGTGTATCTTGTGCCGGTGGGATGGCGGGCGTTATTGCTAGTGTCACGTGACCGGTCATAGAGTGTAATAAACACACAGCAACAGAGCAGATGTGAAGGCGTTACAAATTATGTCTAGTATTGATAATAACCTAGTATCATACCGTAGTAGTCGTATCGTCGTCGTTGTAGTAAGTCTAATAGTAGTAGTCGTTTTTGTTGTAGTCATCCTGACGGTATAGTATCTTACTACTAATAATAGTAGTAGTTGCTTAATTATTGTAGTAAACCTGATAGTCTTACTACTACTACTACTACTACTACTACTACTACTACTACTACTACTACTACTACTACTACTACTACTACTACTACTACCACTACCACTACCACTACCACTACCACTACCACTACCACTACCACTACCACTACCACTACCAGTAGTAGTAGTAGTAGTAGTAGTAGTAGTAGTAGTAGTAGTACTAGTAGTAGTAGTAGTAGTAGTAGTAGTAGTAGTCGACGTTGTTGTTGTTGTTTGACGTAACCGAGGCCACTAGTAAACAACAAGGTCACACATATGTCCGAAATTAACCCTACACCTCACTAAGCAAGCAGGTGCATCGAGACAATGTCGGAGCTAAAAACGGAAATAATTGCGTTCAGTCATCACCGCAGAAACCAACCATAATCGGCGACCTGTGTCTCTCATGCACCCGGATAGCTAGGTGACCGGGGTCGGCTAAATGGGAACGTCGCCTAACCTGTCCCATTGTGTATGTCGTTGTACACGACTTGGGCCGTCAGAAATTGAATACAATTCCATACACCGCGGTTTCGGCGAACACTAAGCTGCGGTTTTTTGGCTATCGCAAATCGCGACATTACGACACTTCGCCCGCGGGACGTTTTTGTTGTAGGCGTGCCCGGAATGCGCAGGAGACGAATGGGCATTGGTCATTCTCTTGTTGTATGCAGTGGGTGTTTGCATACGCAGTCTATGACCAGCTAGGTGATTGCGTGCGTTTGTTGGCGAAGCTACAAATTCACACGACGTCGCTGTCAGAATATTTCGACAGTTACATTACCATGTTGGCGTCATCCATGCATGCATGATTCGATATAGGCTTATGTAACACCGGCATCGGCCCGCTTTGTACTGCATGGACACGCCTACCAATAATATCACCCTTCGCTGACGTCACTCGGTTGGACATATGTGTTTGTCTTCGATGGACATCGCCACTGGACGATGTCGGACCGTGACTGTCCGGAGATAAGGCGATAAGGGCGCCACAAGCGGTGTGTACGAGAATCACCCCCGTGCGTCGACTTCGGCGTGTTGAGTGTTCGTGACTGAGGCTGGACGTTGGGTAAATGTCAGTTGAACTAGTTGACAGGACGTGACGGTTCCACATGGGTTGTTAGCTGGAGTAGGCGACCGACGGTCTGAGTCATACAACTACACACACAGTACTTGGAATAAACGGCAGGCCTTAATGCGGTATTGATTCGAACTGACGAAGAGTGATTGTGTTAATGGTAAGTGCGCGATTTGTTTTTAATCCGGCGCATTGTGTGCGATTGTTGATGACAACGCTGGTTTGCGTGTGTGTGCGCGCGCGCTTACACACATACGCGCGCTCACAATTACTTTTTTTCAGATTAAATTAACACGTTATTGTCAATAATAACAGGACAGTTCTCGTGATCAAAACCTCTTTCATTCGATGTGTTGAAAGTAGACTCTACATGCACACGTTATTTATATGTTACAATATTAATCGTAATTTCTTATGCTTTACTGTATACTGTGTTTATTTCATTAAGCGACATTGGTAGAAGCAGCTAAATATCTTAAGATAAACCATTTGATCTTGTTACCATTAGTCCACGGCTGTTGGCATACAACAAGACAGGTAACCTGTCGATTGATGTAATACACACGTGTTATCAAGCTAGCACATATCTACTTGTCGAGGACAATCTTATCACAACGCCAACACAAGCGAGAACAGTAAACCGGATTTACTTACTGTGTGTTTGTGAGCGTGCGTGATATTACACTGAGTGACTAGTCGAGATATAGGCTACTTTCACAGATCTCCGCTGACCACGGCTGTATGCTACGTACCACCGGTCCGTCACGTCACCCGCAGTGACATTCCTTTGCCATGTACTGAGTGGGTATGCGCCCGCGCATGCGTGGGAGAGGGGGAGGGGAGGGCAGAAAAAGCCAAAAATAATAATGACGGAATAAAATAACGATTTTAGTAAACAAACTATGCTTTATGGTAATCACTGCGGTGTGTGTGTGTGTGTGTGTGTGTGTGTGTGTGTGTGTGTGTGTGTGTGTGTGTGTGTGTGTGTGTGTGTGTGTGTGTGTGTGTGTGTGTGTGTGTGAAAGAGAGGGGGGGAGAATGAATGGATAGGATAGAGGGCAATCAGGTTCCGATAAAAACGGGAGGAGGGGTTGAAATGTGACTCAGATTCCGGGAGACAAGTTCGGCGTAGGGTCTAGTTGCGAAAGGAAACTGCTGTGTGGTTGTATGTGCGATACGACACGGTCAGAGCCGTGGCATGTGTTCATAAGGCACTGTGGCACATCAATGCATTCATTGTGGTCCCTTCAGCAGCACCCCGTCTTAAGTCGAATATCGTCCTTCCCATTTTGCTATTTCTAATCGTTCCACACAGTCTTTCCCGGGTGCTTGTGAGCCATGTTCAAGGTTCCCTTCTGCCAGAATTATGTTCCTACCGGGGTGTGGTGTATATATCCCACCAATTAACTCCAGTCCCCGTTGACAAAGCATTGGCGATACGGTCTCCTTGTTGCACGGGTGTAGATTCCAACTCCCGCGATGTGTGCAGCGCTGTGTGTTGATCGTTCATCGGCTCAGGCCTTTGTTGGCGGAAGTTGATACGTATGATAGGGACATGATATCGCATAGGTGACAATGGGTATCGCCCGATAGCCACGTTTCGTTGTCTTTGTCTCGCCAACTCCTGACAGAGTCACATAGACCTAGCACAAACCGCGTACCAAGACTAATGTAACGATGCGTATAAAGACAGAGATCTACCTCACTACTACCAATTGTGTACCTCGCTGCAGACTGAACTTGGCGTATCGTAATAAGTGTAAGTAAATAATTATGTAATAAATCACTTATTTACAGACATGACGTTATGATTTCTAGAATAAAATGCATATTATAATATATGCATATGTATTCAATTGCTGTAGTTGTAAGTCCACTGTTGCATCCGATAGATGAAATCAGCAAAGTAATACCATCAACGAAGTATGCAAAGACATTTGACTTTAAACAACATGCGTTTTAATACATAGAGATCTATCTTTCTTGTGATCGACATGCCGTATGTTTCATCCACGTCATTGAACTAAGTGGTAATTTTTAACGTTATTACCAACGTGGATTCCCATCATAGACGTCTTATATAAAGGTTTCAAACACCGCTTTTCACAGTATCCATGTTGCTTATGCCAATTACGAAACAAAAGAACGCCGATTTTCTTTCGTGGATACGTCAAATAGAGTCTGACACGTCAGTTATCAGCGACTGACAGATCTACACGAGCAAGGAGATCAAGTCTTCCACCAGGTGTCGTAACGCGCTACCAGACAACGGATAGCCGCCTTGATGAATCGCACAGCCACGGCCGAAAACACGATGTCACACATCTGTCGCGATGTGACGACGGATGTCCACTTTCGCCTGTGTTTCATCGGCTTTGTGTTCACGACACTCTTCGCTATGGGGTGATTCCGCGCCGAATCTTATCTGTCGACCGACAGACGCACCCCGAAACCACAACTCTCGGCGAGCGATGCACAGATCCGATCGTTCGAATACTTGCCGGTCGCCGACTGATTAGGAATTTCCGGTGACTGGTTTTGGACGTTCACCGATCAGATTGCACCCGCAGGCTTTATCGTTACGGGTGTAGATAATTAAGAGAGTGTATCATATGCTTGCCTTCGACAAATACAGGGCGTTGAGCCAATTACGCTAACCCTTGTTGGGTTTCTATATGTTGTACGAGTTTTACTTACCCTCGATGCTGTGTTTCTCGTCGCGTCTGTTGTGATCGTGTCTCGTCGCACGTGCTTGCAATAATTACATCGAATTTACTCCTAGCCAATATGCTCGACCATCAATGATTACGATTATCTACCAGCCTCTTTTTCTCTTTTTCATCATTTAACTACACCTATTGTGAAGCCTTTGGGAATAGGCGAAACTGCATGGTCTTGAACAACGAGATTGTCGAATTATTGAACTAATTCCCCATGCTTTACTCTATACCAAATAGGTAGCGACTGTCACATTGGGTGACTTTAATTTCTTATGCTTAACTGTACAAATACATTAGTATTGTCCCACGTGACCTTAATTGTGAGGTGGCTGAATTAGCGAGGTGACCGTAATGCGCGGTTCGACTGCACTTTGCATTCGTGAACACTGGATTATGAAGGCATGCGCTATGAGGGACCCACTGAGACTTGATAAGTTTGGTTTTTCCTTAAATCCGCGGATTCATAAAATTGCTTATGCCACCCAGAACGGGGATGTCTTAATCTGTGTCTGTTCTGCGCGTCGCAGTACATCAGCCCTGTTCCTTCATTTGTGCCAATGAACGACATCTGTACAGAACACAATGGTCAGGAGACCCTTTTCACTAGCACTGTTGAGAACTCTTTAAATTCAGTTTTGATCCTTAACAGTGATCTTGAATACCTGAAAACTGTCAACACGATGACGCCCCAGTGGGTCATTGTCACCGGTGTGCCATGGAAATAGTGTCCTCGGTAATATAACAATGGACATTTGTGTTTTGAAAACACTCGTTTAATGCAACAACATATTTTATTTAAGGATACATTTTCATTAAGAGCTCTTTATCTGAGTGAAACGGTCTCCACATGTCTTCATGGTCAGCGTTCAAGAAACGACGGCTCCTCGTGTACAGTAGACACGTGGCTTAAGTCCCCGGATGTTGGTGTTTGCCGGCTGCATCTCCACTAGCCTAGTGTTCTCATTTATATCGGCGTCAGACCCGTTTAGAGGTGACGTGTTCTGACAGTTATGACAGACGATTCCCGCATCAAGCATCGTAATATCAGCGTCGATACAGTTATCTGGCTGTCGGATTCAATAACATCCGTGTCGGTCCTTTGTAAATAGGCAGCGTCTTTTGTGTGTCGCTTTCACTAAACCGTATCAGTCTTCCTTTGTGGCGACGTTATCGCGTCAATACATTATGTACGTTGTCGCCGATATGTCCAGGGCTTCATATCTCACTATCAGAATGCTGGTATCTGACACGAGATGACAGCACGTGGGGAACATTAGCTATTAATTACCTTTGGCCTATTGAATAACGCGCGGTTGCAATGCAGGCGTTTCTTGGAGTCGTATACGTTTTGGCAATGTTCTTTACATGCAGTCGACCCTGTCACACACTCAAAGAAAGGACCTGCGGCATTGGGGCAGCACGGGTTGTTTGATCTGTTCACATGTCAACTTAGCATACTTACCTAGTTAACACGGCTGGCCAAATAAGTCAGATGTTTCGTGCACACTAGAGTTCGAAAATGGAGCTTATTTTGGTTACAACTTTAATAGGACCGCGTTGCAACCACAATAACATTTTATGATTCTCATAACCAGAATAACAGTTGGTTGCAAGTTAAGACTTTTTACGTAAATGTAGACTTGTCGTGTCGTTATCGACAAGCATTAACTAGTAATCTACGATGCAAATCTACGATGCAAATCTACGATGCAAAATTAATATTGTCGGGGACTCAACAAGGGTTGATGGAACCCGGTACATTTGGAATATAATGGTTGTATTGATATGTTCCTTAGTAGGGGTTGATGTTATGGTTTGACGCGAGTTTTACAGTGTGCTGTGCATTTTGCAGTACATTGTATTGGTGTACTGGAGTTACATACCTGGGCCATTTTCATGAACTAACGTAATTGTACGCGCAGCTGGTCGGTCTACCGGTCGTAGCTAACAGCGGCTATAGTCGTAGCTTATGACACCAATCATTTAGCATTCGCGTCAGTAAATCGACGTAGAAGTGACACAATTAGGTCGCGGTGGGTTATCCCTGTATTTGTTTTGTCTGTGAAGACAAGATCCCGTAAATTGTCCAACTGACGTAAACTTACGCCTACTAATTTCAAGACAACCAAAAGCAACTATGGGGAAGACTTGTGAAATGCAACTATCGTGACTTTACGACGCATTAGACTTACGACGAGTTGTCGTCGTGACTCGTGAGTACGCTTCGTGAAAATGGTCCTTGCATAGTTTGTTTGAACTGGCGTCTTCTCCAAAAAGTGAGAACCAAGTTAAAGTAAAGTAAAAGGCAAGTTCTTATAGAGCGCAGTATCCAGGCCTCAGGACTGCTCAAAGCGCTTTACACTTTACTTCCCTGACAGACCTGTTCACTCAGACACCATCTCGGCTTCTCTGGGAAGCATCCAGCCGTATGCTACAATTAATGCGCGAAGGCTGCTCGTACACATATCCACCATTGTCTATAGCCAGATACTCATTTATTCAGCTGAGTGAACTGGAGCAATGTAGAGTGAAAAAACTTGCCCATGGTTTTAACACCGCAGCCAGGATTCGAACCCGGGTTCTCGTAGTCGAGAGTCCGAAGCTCTACCCCTGAGCCACTGCGCTCTACAGCGTTAAGCTTCACTGTAAAGAGGTACTCTATTGCAAAAGCTGAGAGTGGTTGTGTAGGAATTTCAAAGTTCGCCGTTGACTGCTTACTTTGGCTTGTGTCCACTCGTGTTAGGGTCACAGCAAGCGGACTGAGTTACGGGTCTAATGTTCAATGTTGAACACTGGCTGTAATCGCACACGAGTGACTGCAATTGTATCGAATCCGGCGATATATACATGTGGATTTATATTAGAAATATCGTGATGTATACCTCTATGAGATGCACAGGACATATACAAAGATTGGGACAAAATAGACTGCCCAAAAGGGCGTGGGAAGTAGAAGAAAGAAGGAGGCAGGTGACGGAGAGGAAGACGAAGGCTGATATGTAACGACGGTATAAGGAAACCCTGGGGACTGGCGCGAACAGTCATATATGGGTAGTTACTGTGAACGATATATATATATATATATATATATATATATATATATATATATATATATATATGGGTGTGTGTGTGTGTGTGTGTGTATGCGAGCGTGCGTATATGGGTGTGTATGTGTGCGTGCGTGCGTACATGCGTGTGTTTCTGTGTGTGTGTGTGTGTGTGTGTGTGTGTGTGTGTGTGTGTGTGTGTGTGTGTGTGTATGTGTGCGTGCACGCGTGTGTATATATATATATATATATATATATGTGTGTGTGTGTGTGTGTGTGTGTGTGTGTGTGTGTGTGTGTGTGTGTGTGTGTGTGTGTGTGCGTACATGCGTGTGTCTCTGTCTGTGTGCGTGTGTGCGCGCGTGTGAACAGAAATGTAGAAGAAGCTACCGAGTACTGAGTGATATGGACCCCACCTCGCAATGCAGCACATCTCAAGATATATTTGTTTGAGATTGTATTCCTATTTCCCACCCTACACGTTCGGCACCCGATGCTCCAATGTCGACTCCTGCCTGTCCCATTCATAATTACGCTTAATGTTTTTGTGTTGCGCCTCTGAGCTCGAATTTTTCAGATCCATGCATGCGCTACTATAGAAGTGTTATTATTATCATCATCAAATACATCCAGCATGCATCATTCTTCACAAGCAGCAGAGGTTCTTATTACGTGACGTCACAGTTTCGTAGACGTCGTCATTGTTCTGTGACGTCACCACTAAGCACGTACTACAGGACTGCGTCCGAATCAAGTTGGTCGGTGATGGCCTAGTACTGTGTGTACTTACCCAATTACATGGATATCGAAGGAAGACGGCGCTACATACTGATATGATGTTGTGTTCTCAGAGGAACGTCGCATGGATTACCTTATCAGATACTCGTGTACAATGGCGACTCGACGTAATGATGACGTAATATTCTATGGCTCCAAAACGTTAACGAGGAGTATTCGTTTTGACAACCTCGGCACGCTCAGGTCGAGAACGTAATCCATGAAGTGTATTGGATTAAATATGGATATTTGGCTGCACGTCGACTCATCCACGATAACATTGCCGTTGCGGACGAAGTGCCTTACTGCCCGTCACGGATCGGTGGTTTGTAGGTATTAGAGTGTCCGCAGTCGCCCCGATCTCGTCTACACATCCCGCTAGGTGGTCGGTCCAACAAACGGACTTAGCGCAAACTGCACGAGGAAGACGAAATTGGGGCGTTTGCAGACTGCAGTCTCTCTACTGCCGCTGAAGAGAAGAAGAAAAAAGGACGGAGAGAGGGGGGGGGACTGTAACGACATACTCAACTGAACCCGACGTATCTGCTGTCCATGCGAACCTGGTGGTAGAAAATGGAAGGGTCAGTCACATGATCCTACAGGCGATACTGATTGGTCGCTTGCTTACCAACTGATCGGAGCAAATTTCCCGATTGCCCCATTTCACTAACCCTACTTAAACAGTTGCACTGGCATCCGGTTATATATATATATATATATATATATATATATATATATATATATATATATATATATATATATGTATATATATATATATTGCCCCATTTCACTAACCCTACTTAAACAGTTGCACTGGCATCCGGTTATATATATATATATATATATATATATATATATATATATATATATATATATATATATATATATATATATATATATATATATATATATATATATATATATATATATATACTTGCCTTGCCTATCCCGTAGTCTCAGTGGACCGTTGGGGCACCACAGATGTCCTGGCAACCAGCTCCCTCCACTCCTCTCGTCTCTCCGCTTTCCTCATGGCGGCGCCCAGTGTCAAGCCCGTCCATTCCGGGATGTTGTCTTCCCATCTCTGTTTCTGTCTGCCTCGTCTTCTCCCTCCTTGGACTGTACCTTGCATGATTGTTTTGGCAAGCCCTGATGATCTTGTTATGTGGCCGTACCATCTCAGTTTACGTTATTTGACTGTGGTCAGGAGGTCTTCGTGGGGTCCAATGGCTTGATATATATATATATATATATATATATATATATATATATATATATATATATATATATATATATATATATATATATATATATATCGATTTAAATTAAGTACTATTACATGCCGTGCTCCCGCTACTCGACAACCAATTTATTTAGTTAATCTGCTGCATTTATCAATTTGTCAGATATCCCCACGATTCGTAGACCATATGTTTCTCAAAAGACGTTTGTTCTTAAAACTAAGCTCAATATTGACACACTTGCTTTCTCTGCGTGGCTTCCGGGAAGCTTTGCCTTTGTAGACAATATATGTTGGCAACGGTTTTATCTGTGAATTACTTAAATATTGCTGTGTGACATCTCCTATACACACTATTGCATTCTCTTATCGCCTTAGCAACTTTCTCTTATGGTTTTGTCCTAACTATAATCTTCTGAAACCATAATTTCAACAAAATCTACGATTAAATGCATGCTTCCGGCGACCATTTTTATCATCGCTTGACGGAGTGTTTGCTAGGCAACCAGATCACTTGATCGAAACGTCAATTACGAGCAATGTTACCAAGAATCGACGACGGTGCGTGGTAAACATGCGTATACGCGCGTTGTACGTCGGTCGCTAGCGGTCTGCTCTCGCTTGGAGGAACACGTCTCTGGCCGACGCGGTAACCTCGCTTTATCGGGCGCGACTTTCGTGCTAACGATCGGCGATGGCGACCCGTGATTGCGGGTTCATCAGATAAAGACGACGTGATTATAGGGTCGACGGTTTCGGACGCCGGACCGGTCTGGAGTCGGCCGGAGTGTCCCAACAAAGACCGGACGTTGCCGGCGATCTCGTGTTAGTTTGCTAAGTAGCCGCGCTGTCGACGCTCGTGAATGTGTTAATTTAATATGCGCAGTGCAAATGAGCGGGTTTGGTACGTTCGTGAGATCAAAGAGTGCGGGTAGTGTTGGGGCCTCACTGTATGAGCTACGGGAATGTCGAGGAGTGTGTGTGTGTGTGTGTGTGTGTGTGTGTGTGTGTGTGTGTGTGTGTGTGTGTGTGTGTGTGTGTGTGTGTGTGTGTGTGTGTGTGTGTGTGTGTGTGTGTGTGTGTGTGTGTGTGGTGTGTGTGTGTGTGTGTGTGTGTGTGTGTGTGTGTGTGTGTGTGTGGGTGTGTGTGTGTGTGTGTGTGTGTGTGTGTGTGTGTGTGTGTGTGTGTGTGTGTGTGTGTGGGTGTGGGTGTGGGTATGTGTTTTGTGGAGGATGTGTGCGCATATATATACATATATATATATATATATACATATATATATATATATATATATATATATATATATATATATATATAAGGCCAGTGCCATCATTCTATAATTTACGTGCCATGTTCAAAGCCACTGCAGTGGCTCAGTGGGTAGAGCATCGGACTCTTACTCAAGAAAACCCGAGTTCGAACTTTGGACAAGTTAGTTCACTCTACACGTTGCTTCAGTTGATCAAGTAGTGCGAATGAGTACCTGACAGTATTGTTGGATGTTTGTGTTGGAAACATCTTCGCGCGTATTGTATGTCAAGGTCTTTCCCAGGAGAAGTCGAGATGGTGTTCGACTGGATAAGCCAGCCAGACTAAGAGTGTTGTGAGCAGCCGTGAGAACTGGGTATTGATTATACTGCGCTAAGGGCTGTAAGAACTTAATATGTTCCTTTTTCCGAAACTGTTGTCTTTCTCCCGCTATTCTACAAGA
Organism: Oasisia sp. SBJ-2009; assembly: GCA_964017155.1. Lineage (NCBI taxonomy): Eukaryota > Metazoa > Annelida > Polychaeta > Sabellida > Siboglinidae > Oasisia > Oasisia sp. SBJ-2009. The sequence goes on from OZ024859.1 coordinate 21,918,812, forward strand.
AGCTCGTACCATTTCGATGACAGTTTGACAATTGACACGAGAGACCGGATAGTTTTCTGTCAGGGATGCACCCGAACTCATTTCTCCACCCGTGTTTCAAATGCCTGGAACTTACACAATGACTGTTACGAAACTAAACTCCCGTGCTAATAGGCACACAGGTGTGATTTTACTCACTCTAGGACGGCATTTGCCAATACATCGTATTGGTGATTATCTAGAAAACCTGCATAGCACCAGCCACCAGGTATATCGTCAACAGGAATAATTACTTTGGACTGGCATCCAGTTTTATTGTCAGTACAAAAACTAGAACTCTAACTGTGCGTGTGAACTTCACCTACATGACCTCGAACTTGTTTCAACTTCAAACTAGTGTAGACCGTCAGTCACCAAAACCTCCGCCGTCTTTCAGGCTGTGAGAAGTCATAATATGTCACTCTTGATAAAGGCGGCCGAAACATCGACGATTCTATGAATTACATTATGTCAAAAGAAACATGTACTCCATAGAAAGCGGGTAAAAAGTCGACCTCACGGACACCGCATGAGAATAAGTAAGTAACCCCGCTTCAATCGCCAAGTGATTCACGTGAAAGACCCGAAGGGTGAAGTAAGCAATTTGGCAGGGTACCAATCGGTGTGTATGTAGAGGGCATGTCACGGCTATAACCCCAAGGCATTGCCCCAGTAATCGTGGTTCCTTTCGTATGTCAAAAAGATTTGTCAGTCGCCTTTGCAGTTTACGCTTGCAGTCTGTGCCCTCAGTTGGCCAAGCGGTGTTCAGTTCTGTGTATACTTATATGCATAGGCCGAGCTACATATGTCACTTTTCGGATGTTCTCGATTTACGTCAGTCGAATATTATGTATTAGTTAGTCAGTTGATTGCACAATGTCTGTCCGTCTGTCTGTCTGCAATTTGTTTGTTTGTATTTGTCCGTCTGTTGTTAAACAAACTTTCATTCATTCATTCATTCATTCATTCATTCATTCATTCATTCATTCATTCATTCATTCATTCATTCATTCATTCATTCATTCATTCATTCATTCATTCATTCATTCATTCATTCATTCATTCATTCATTCATTCATTCATTCATTCATTCATTCATTCATTCATTCATTCATTCATTCATTCATTCATTCATTCATTCATTCATTCATTCATTCATTCATTCATTCATTCATTCATTCATTCATTCATTCATTCATTCATTAAACTTTCATTCATATGTATTATGTATGTGTGTATGTGTGTATTTGTGTATGTATGTATGTATGTATGTATGTATGTATGTATGTATGTATGTATGTATGTATGTATGTATGTATGTATGTATGTATGTATGTATGTATGTATGTATGTATGTATGTATGTATGTATGTATGTATGTATGTATGTAAGCCTATGTATGAGTGGTTATATCTGTACACGTATGTATGTATGGTATGTATGTATGTACGTAGGCATGTATGCAGGCATATATATATATATATATATATATATATATATATATATATATATATATATATATAAAATATAAAATTTATATGTGTGTGTACGTGCATATGTATGAATAAATATATATGCATGTACGGAGGCATGCATCCTTTGTAAATATGCCGATTTCAATAACAATAAGGTATGCTATTTCTAAAAATTGAAAGCCGCTGTCTGCAGCCACGCCACGTTGTCGTGGTTGTTACTTAACCCACGGCCGCCGCCTGAGCGCGTGGCTCCCACAAATATGCTATCTTACAACCCGTTATCTCTTGTCATCCTGTGTAGATGTGACGTGCGTCATTTGTTCCGGAGATGCTTTGTTGTGCATTCCGCCACTACAATGGAAAGTATTACCCGGGGGTTATTGCCGTACAACCCTTTGTGTAACACTTCTTTGGTTTTAATTGAATGTTGACATGCTACCAGTGATTAATGGTCAGTTTTGTAACAGCAACGGTACGAGTAAGATTGGACAGCGTTGTGAAGGTGGGACTGAGATTGTGTCTGTTGTGAATACCATTGTCGACTCACGGAGTTACGAGTTTAAGAGGTTTCGCTGTTGCTTCCGCAGTTCCTTTAGAGCTTAGACCGCCGCAAGCTCACTAACCAGGTAAGTGTCCAGTGTCCAGCGCAGTGTCCAGTCCGACT
>OZ024859.1:21925968-21935968 GCA_964017155.1 Oasisia sp. SBJ-2009
TTTCTTACAGGTTTATTTTTGGGAATGCATTTGAAGCTGCATGAATACGATTGCACTAATTATATACATATATCTTAATGTGGTCCGTTTATATACACATATCCAAGCATGCTCACACTCACACGCACATACATAGACGCTAATTTAATAATACACAGTACACTATATATTTAAAATAAAACTGGGATCGCCACCGCTAGAGCATAACGAGCTAAACGAACGATTAGTTCCGTCACGTGACACGATCAAGGGAACCACACATGTGATTTGGTGAAACGCGATAAGGTAAACACAGGCTCAAGCGGCGCTAATTAATTAGACGTTGTCAGCGAATCACATTACTGCAAGTTGACGGCTCTGACAACTCAATTAAGCTAACTAGCGTCTCCGTGGAACTATATCTCACCGTCGACTTCTAAAGTCTATAGTAACTGGTCGGTATGTCCGTCAGACAATGGCGGAAAATCACCACGCTAAACCCGGGTAATTTACGCGGCATTTTCGCCGATCTGTAATCACTAGTGTCGTCTGCTTCGATTACAATTCTAATAGATGCGTGTTGTCCAAACGAGTTGTTTGTGAGACACGTGTTGACCAGTGGTGGGTTTGACTGCCTATCGTGTTCCGATGACCGCTGGTGATTTCAATGTGTAACGAAGGTAACGAGGTAGCGAAGAGTGTCAACACATTTACAAGTCAACCGGTTTCGGCGGTTCCATTTACTGGTATGTACACGTGTGTTCAGTTAATACCGTTGCGATATCAAGTCGTGAGTATTTGCCATATGCGCTAATATGCATTTAGCAGTGGCGCAGTGGCGCAGTGGCGCAGTGGCGCAGTGGCGCAGTGGCGCAGTGGCGCAGTGGCGCAGTGGCGCAGTGGCGCAGTGGCGCAGTGGCGCAGTGGCGCAGTGGCGCAGTGGCGCAGTGGCGCAGTGGCGCAGTGGCGCAGTGGCGCAGTGGCGCAGTAGTGCAGTGGCGCAGTGGCGCAGTGACGCAGTGGTTCACAGGCTAGAGCTTCGGACTCTCGACTAAGAGAACCCGGATTCGAATCTTGAGCTGCCATATCGAACTTTGGAAAAGTTCATTCATTCTACATTGCTCCAGTTCACTCAACTGTATGAATGCGTACCAGGCTACAGACAGCGGCTGATATATTTGTATACGAATAGTCATCGCGCATTAATTGCAGCATGGCTGGATGCTTCCCAGAGAAGTCGGGATATGGTGTTTGATTGAACGGGTCTGTCAGGGAGTAACGTGTAAAGCGCTTTGAGAAATCCTAAAGATGTCGTACCATGCTACATAAGAACTTGCAGTCTTCTTATGTTTGTGAGGGTAAAAGTGTCTTTGACGGAAGGGTGATATTATAAATAAACTGACTCTTCCTGTTAAATAATATTACCGATGGATGCCATGAATTAAAAAGCTATTCTTGGTATAATATTTTCTATAACCATGTCAACTGTTACCAGACGGGTCAACAGGGCTATCGTCGGAACCCTGGATGACCTCCCGTTGGGGGAAAACGGCCACAGTAAATCGAAAACTAGGCCAGGAATCGTTGGTGGGTTAGCTTGCACGTCCTTGTCTTCCCTCCTTAACAGGATATATAGCGGGAAACGTTCCAGACGAACGCCAAAACGTCGCTACACTTCTCTTAAGAGTTAGCGTCAGACGAGGCGCTGCCGGGTAAACAGGCCGACGTAAACAATCTATAACGAAACACTCAGTGACAGACTCGCCGGCAAGACTGTGACAGCGGCTGTCACTGGACGGGCGTCTCGTAGGGATTTGGGCCTAGTGACGTTCGTTGGCGGTACATGGTGTGGGAGATGTGATGGAGGTATTCTGCGGATGTTCAGTCGACTCTAGAAGTTTTATACTGTAAAGTTACCGACTCTCGTGTGAGCATTCCGCGGCGACACACTGTCACGTTGTCATTGTTTATGGCCAAAACGACTTCAAGGAACACACAGGAGACCGGTGTTGCATAGGCCTAATAATAATAATAATAATAATAATAATAATAATAATAATAATAATAATAATAATAATAATAATAATAATAATAATAATAATAATAATAATAATAATAATAATAATAATAATAATAATAATAATAATAATAATAATAATAATAATAATAATAATAATAATAATAATAATAATAATAATAATAATAATAATAATAATAATAATAATAATAATAATAATAATAATAATAATAATAATAATAATAATAATAATAATAATAATAATAATAATAATAATAATAATAATAATAATAATAATAATAATAATAATAATAATAATAATAATAATAATAATAATAATAATAATAATAATAATAATAATAATAATAATAATAATAATAATAATAATAATAATAATAATAATAATAATAATAATAATAATAATAATAATAATAATAATAATAATAATAATAATAATAATAATAATAATAATAATAATAATAATAATAATAATAATAATAATAATAATAATAATAATAATAATAATAATAATAATAATAATAATAATAATAATAATAATAATAATAATAATAATAATAATAATAATAATAATAATAATAATAATAATAATAATAATAATAATAATAATAATAATAATAATAATAATAATAATAATATTAAAGCAGCATTTGTCGGCGCCATAAATCTGGCAATTAAAACCATCCAGAGGCGCATTACAGGACTATAAAGTTTTCCTTTTCCAATAAATTGATCAGTATAAATAGTTCAATATAAATAAATAATAATAGTCACAATAATACAAACATACTAACTAATACGAATTAATCATTGATAATCAATAATCAATAATCAATAATCAATAATCAATAATCAATAATCGATCATCGACCATCGATCGTCATTCATCATTTATAAATAATAAATAATAAATAATAAATAATAAATAATAAATAATAAATAATAAATAATAAATAATAAATAATAAATAATAAATAATAAATAATAAATAATAAATAATAAATAATAAATAATAAATAATAAATAATAAATAATAAATAATAAATAATAAATAATAAATAATAAATAATAAATAATAAATAATAAATAATAAATAATAAATAATAAATAATAAATAATAAATAATAAATAATAAATAATAAATAATAAATAATAAATAATAAATAATAAATAATAAATAATAAATAATAAATAATAAATAATAAATAATAAATAATAAATAATAAATAATAAATAATAAATAATAAATAATAAATAATAAATAACAAATAACAAATAACAAATAACAAATAACAAATAATAAAAATTAAAATAAATTGTTGATAAATAGTAGATATTAAAGTGTTCAGATTTTATAAATGTTCGTTAAATGTCCAGAGTCACGTGTTGCGTTCAATTGACTTTGTCTTTCTGTCGACAGATGCGACAGACGGGTGACATGAGACGGGCGTGCACGCTGTCCCCCGCACGGAGTAACGGTCGACGTTAACGGGATACCATTACCCCGACTGCCCTGGGCGGGACGACCAATCACAGCTGCAGGGCCGGCCACGTACCTCCGGGAGAACTGCGTCGATAACTCAGTGCGCCCGGGAGACGACGATGTGAAGAATCGCAAAGGGATTATCGGATCTAACGCGCACTGAAACCAAGCAAGCACGTGAGGATAGCGGTTGGTTTTCACTGGATATTTACGCTAACAAACCGTAAGTTCGCTCCAGAAAGCGGGGCAAACACCACGTTTCCTTGTGGGGAGGAAACGCCTATCGCTTCCCGATTAAACACCCGCGGTTATTGGGCTAATGGTTGGCTCACATTAATCAACCGCGACAGCGATATTGCTCGGCCCACGCGGCACTCTTGTCCGTCGCTTGTGCGGACACGGACCCGGTCCTCGTAGCGACGATTTTCTCTCGCCGTGTCAAGATGCGTGGATCGACATTGGCCGGTGACATCATGTTGTCGACTCTCGTCATCCTCTCCGTCGCCGTCCTGGGTGTCCTCGGACGTGCATCAGTGTCACCCGTGAACGCGGCACGCACGCCGGGGGGAACACAAGTGTCGCTCGCTCATCAAGGGTAAGCACAATTTCGCTTCACATATAATAATAATTGTGTTACAAATGTGTGTCAAAATCAAACCTCACTGCACGGTTATTTCTGTGTACGGCCACCTCGAAAATACGTTCATTTTAGAAGAGTCCCATGTTATGTTTATATATAGCAAAGTCTACGCAAGTAGTCCAGAGACTATTGTCACCTCTTTATTCCGGTCACTGTATATCCGATCCACAGAGTGAACCTACGCATATTCCACTGTATATGAAATCGGCTGTACCCGAAAGATTGTCGCATATATATATATATATATATATATATATATATATATATATATATATATATATATATATATATATATATATATATATAGTTGTATGTGATATGTGATATGTCAACGGGTAATTAAACCATTTATCTGTAGGGGCTACGGCTAAATATCGTGAGTAAATAATCGAACGACCGCTGGGCAAAAGAACATTCTTCAGGATTTATATCGACGGATCGTATTCTAAAAACAAAAAGATCGCATCTTCTCATTTTTTCGACATTGTGTTTGCGTTCCCACGGGTATGTGCGTGAACGAGCACGTGCCATAGTCCAAGCAGAACGGGACAATTCTTGAAATACATAAATATGCTAATGTATTTCAATGTATCGCGGTTGCAAATCGTGCCTTGTTCTAAATGTATATCTCATTGGCCGTCTCCCAAAGCCAACGCAGACTGGAATGAATGCACAAGTGCAATAATCCGGATATAGTTAGCAAATAAAACAACAGCCAGAACTGAACACATTCCAGTACCCAGTGCAACGAATTATTGTAGGCCTATTGCTGGTAGCTTCAGGTGAGTGTTTGACTGGACATTGTCCGATATCAATGACCCATGCCTCCTGCAACGTGACAATATTGTACTAGTGCTTACGTAACTGATGTCGCTACATTCTTTCGCGGTTGCAACACTAGTTGCATGTTGAAAACGGCGTTGAATTCAAAAGGTATTCACATCTGAATGTTTTGGAGGCGTGCTTCTAATATATAATAGGATTTGCATTGCTGCTATGCTTGCATCCTCCTCCACAACCTCTGTCACCTCCATCAGTTCATGCCTCTCATCATCTTGCCATTATCGATCCATTTTCCACCCTGAGCCAAACTCACCTTCCCCGATCTTCCGCCTACAACAACAAAACATCATAAGTCCTGGTGCAGGAAAAAAAATCAATAATCATATATCAATTATGACTTTCATCGATCGACGCCAATATGCCTTACTACAACGAAACCCAAAATGCCATTCCCCTTGCGCAACAAAATGTATTATGTCCATGTGAAACATTCAAATAATATTATGTGCAAGAATTACGTTATAAGATATGTTTAAATCACCGGACCTGCCGCGCGAAACACGTTGTCACGAAGCAGTATACGACCGTTATGTAATAACATAATTAAAATAGTATTACTGGTTAAGGTTTCAATGAGTCAATCATATTGACAAGTCGGCCGGCGCCACGTTTCAAGGGTCAGCAGCTAATGAATTGAGAACGTTGGTGGTCACGTTCATACATAGTAAATGTCATGTCATTTAATTAAAAGTTGACGGTTAACGCTGTCAGTGATGAATGCGGATATTTTATTTCAGTAATTTCATAGCGGTCAGTATGTCGACGATGCATAACAAATTACCAGAAAAAATTAAACTTAAGCATTATGCTGTTTTCACTGGGTCTGCAGCCTGTTTTGAGAAAGTGGAGTTTTGCAGCAACCTGTCCGTAGACTGGTCTACGTGTGATGGCCGAGAAGGGCCAGCGGACATAACATCACTGGTCGCCTATCGCACGTATAATGACGATAGTGATGCCGATGACGATTAGTCTGACGATGACGACGACGATGATTATTATTATTACTATTATTATTATTATCATTATGATGGTGATGCTGATGACGATAAGGGTGATGGTGACGATGATGACGGCGACCGCGACGTTAACGATGATGATGATTATTATTACTATTATTATTATTATTATTATTATTATTATTATTATTATTATTATTATTATTATTATAACGATGGTGATGACGATGACGATCGCGACGACGATCACGATTAAGATGATGACGACGACGATGATGATGATAATAATAGCGACAACGATCACGCCGAGTAATGACCGACCGACCGATGACCGACCGATGTCTACGGCCGATATGACCCGACATTCGACCACGGCCGGACCCCGGTGGGAGGGGCGCGACCCGATAACAGACCCTAATCGTCGCTGTCTGGGACGACATCGGTTCTAGAGCGTGACTCGTCACACGCCCGTCGCTATCGCGTAATACCCCGGCTAGACAGCCACGAATGTACGTACAAAAATCCACCCCAAGCCAGGTCAAACCCCTCAGATCAAGGTCAACTCCCTGAATTCAGGTCATCGCGTTACTCCGTTAGATAAATTAGCGAATTCTTTGCAAATACTTGCGCGTAGATTGTAGCCATTAACTGGCACGGGGCTGTCACGGTAGCTTTGACGAGGCTAGGTATCTGACGCCAGCGTCGGGCAAAGTGCGGGCTTGTCACGCAGCCGTCTGATGCGCGGATTGAGACGGGACGGGACCGTTTAGGGTTTCCAAGAACAAGAAGAGCCATGCCGCGGTCCTGGTTAGTGCCAAGGGGTGATGCAATGTTGCCCGGATTAATATTCGGATGGGAAGCCAGGATTTGTTGTCCCACGTGCCGCCACCCACGTCACCGTTGACGGGAAGCTGGTATAAGCCACACTACTCGGCTTTCACAATGTGCTCTGTGAGATAATATCGTCAGGTTTGATGACGTGCCGTCACACACAGAGACATGCACAACGCACCGAGGGCTTCACCGCCGTTGACGCGAACAGCCAGACTAGCTGAGGATGATAATAATGTTAATGTATGTGATGTCGTTACGATGTTTGTGTGTGTGCGTGCGTGCGTGTGTGTGTGTGTGTGTGCGTGTGCGTGTGCGTGTGCGTGTGCGTGTGCGTGTGCGTGTGCGTGTGCGCGTGCGCGTGGGCCATATTGTAAAGTGTAAAACGCTTTAAAGGAGAGAGACAGAGAGAGAGAGAGAGAGAGAGAGAGAGAGAGAGAGAAAGAGAGAAAGAGAGAAAGAGAGAAAGAGAGAAAGAGAGAAAGAGAGAAAGAGAGAAAGAGAGAGAAGAGAGAGAGAGAAATATTTCAAAGGAAGGTTGACTAAAATGTGCTTTTATTTTCCTACCCTCTGTATCCATGACAGGACATCTGTCATGGTGTCACATTAGGACAGAGCGCCCTTGGTTTGTCCTTCGCCGATAGCTACTTATTAAAACTCGTCACGCATGGCTGAACATCGAGTGTGCGCCGCCGGCCCGATGTGCCTTGGTAGGCATTTAATAAGTACTTCAGGCGAGAGATAGACGAGCGACCTTCGTGGAAACACAAAGGGCCAAATACGCCCTCGTGTATTGTTGAAAAGACGCCAGTGGGTGGTTAAATAACACCTTTTATTACGCATAAGTCACCACGCTGATTTGTGCGTTTGAAATATGCAATCATCGTATCAGCGGTTGCTCCTTATTCACTTAGCTGCGAGTACATTAGGAATGATGTGATAAGGCGTAACTAACAGAGCATGTCGCCTTTACCCTGGATAGAGACGGAGTATGACGTATATTACCAGTGACGTAACAACAACTGAGGTAACACTCAAAATACATAATATGTATTTCACCATAATGCAATGTATAAAAAAATATTATATACATTGCATTATGGTGAAACACAGATTTCTCTGTCAAAACTACAATAATTCCTATCGTAATTAATCTAGCTTAGAATGATATTTAAGCCACGACGACCATGTGGACCTGAACATTTCGAAAAAGTGATCTAGGACTATTTCATTGTTAGGTCTATTCAAATGCGGGAGAAATAGTGACGTCATTGCAACCATTGTTTTTACATTATGTCAACTATGTATAGATGCAATGATATTTATGTTTTACTTAAAGCAACGAACTTTAACTATATAGAACATTCTCGAAGCGTCACCGGCTAACGCAAAACACGTTCCAAAATTCAAGGAATTGCTAGACCGTGCACAGTGCTCATAGAATATATAGAGCATCCAACATCTTTGGCGTCATACCCAGCTGGGGTAGGCCAATAATGATACAAACAGAAGGCCTACGTTAAGAACACAGTTTTCAAAGCGGTATTTGGGGTCTGGGTAAAAATACTACCTAGACGCAACCTCTTAAAAACTGAAAAAACCTACTGTTTTTGTCAAGTTAAAAAAATGCGCATTTGTAAACTGTGAACTGTTTCTATGTATAGAAGTAACCACGTGATTGTTGGCCTACAGGAGAAGAAGAACACGATTGTTTAACATTATTTAAAGAACATTCCATTCAATTAAACTATAAACTCTAGGAAACGAACGACCCCGACTTACCAAGACAACAACAATATTCCAATGATCTCACCTTTATCGGACTTACCGTTTTCTTTTCACATTAGTTTCACGGCTATTGCTTTAAGAACCGATTCTTTTACACATATTAGTTTTGATCAAACTACAGAAGAACCCGTGAACAGCCAGGCCCATTGTACACTATTTATTTAATGTATTTATTTATATATTTTTAATAATTTAAATTGTTTAGTTTTATTAAATTTGTGCAGTTGAGCTGTTCTAGGTAAAGCGCCCAAGAACATTTTATCTTAAGTGGATTATGGCGCTATGTAGATTCATATATTATTATTTATGCAATACGATATTGAATCGGGTGAGATGAGTTTGCGCGATGCGGCTTTTTGATTCACTCATCCGATCAGGGTTACTCATTTAGTCAGGGTTACTCATTTAGTCATGTCTATCGGTCTACTTGTGTAGCGTGAGGTAGGCGACATTGGATGATGTTATATATGCGACCTTTCAAGCGCTTCCTTTCTCATGCTTTGCATGTGTATTGCTGGTAAAAACGAGAATTCAGAACACTGTAGTCTACATTACTCTATTGTTATGAAATGTGGTGGAATTTGGTTTTGTAATTTAGCAAACCCGCATTTATGTAACTTTGTGCGTTGTACAAATCGCACTTATGGCCTTGGGTCCAAGCGGTGAATGCCTTAAAGGGCAGACCCTAAATACCTGTAGGAATGGACGTGTGACAGATGACTTTGACCAAAACCCACCAGCCCATTTCGTACGTGTGTGCGTGTGCGTGTGCGTGTGCGTGTGCGTGTGCGTGTGTGTGGTGTGTGGTGTGTGGGTGGGTGTGGGTGGGTGTGGGTGTGTGTGTGGGTGGGTGTGCGTGTGCGTGTGCGTGTGCGAGTGCGTGTGTGTGTTTGTGCGTGAGTACGTGTGCATATGTTGTGTGTTTATGGGTACGTGAATGCGTTCTTGCGTACACTTCTGTGTGTGCATGTGCCTGTGCGTATTTGCCCTCACATATTTCCGTACACACTTGTGTACGTACGTGTGTGTGCGCTTTATCACCGGGGGATCGTAACTGGTTGTTGCTGCCACCACGCTGCCTGTCATAACGTACTCATGGCATGCGCCAACATCGCCTTCTAGCGCCATCACAGCCCTGTAGCGCCAACATCGCCTTCTAGCGCCATCACAGCCCTGTAGCGCCAACATCGCCTTCTAGCGCCATAACAGCCCTATAGCGCCAACATCGCCTTCTAGCGCCATCACAGCCCTGTAGCGCCAACATCGTCTTCTAGCGCCACGAGAATGTTAGTTTTCACATGTCTATAATGGCGCTGTTTCTGCGCGGGTATTTATTTATTTGAGTGCTCGTGTTTGGATCACTAAAGCATTTCAGCAGCACCACGGAGCAGTGGTTTCAATGCCATGGAGTGCTTACCACACACCCGCACATTTTCAAATGTTTA